>JXSR01S024360.1:0-27509 GCA_000969725.1 Ophiothrix spiculata
GATTTCATCCCATCCGCCCATCCCTCATGTACTGAGTTAATCCAAGTTAAGTGTCACTTACCCAAGTTCCCTGGATGCAGGTGGCGCCTTTAAACCTGATTTTACCCCATCCGCCCGTCCCTCATGTACTGAGTTAATCCAAGTTAAGTGTCACTTACCCAAGTTCCCTGGATGCAGGTGGCGCCTTTAAACCTGATTTCATCCCATCTGTCCATCCCTGAAGTGTTGAACTGGACCTTTTTCCACTCTCTGGAATGAAAACAGTTTTACAGTGGACTTTATCAAATACAGAGAATAAATTGCAGAAATGCTCCATTTGTAAATTTGTCAAAACCAACCATATTGTATCGTCATGTGAGTGCAAAAAAGTCGTATCTGCAATGGCTGCCCTAAGTTATTTTTATTTTATGCCTTGACACAAGAATGTGAAAAATCCCTCAAAATGTCTCTGTCTTATGTCAGTGGTTCTTGAAATGGTTCTTCAGGTGACTGTGTCACCTGAAGAACCATTTCTTGTGTCACCTGAAGAACCATTTCAAGAACCACTGACCCAAGACTGGAGATTTTACAGTGTGCAATCCAAATTAATGACAAAAGGCAGCTATTGCAGATACGACTTTCTTGCACTCACATGACGGTATGTAATAATGTGTCTAACACTAAATCACTTTGCTTTTTAGGAACCCTTCACTTGTAAGGGGGGGGGGGCTGATGCAAAAAAATATTGCAGAAAATTTTGGGGGTCCCCTTTTCGACCTAAAAAAATTTAAGGGCCCCCTTTTTTCTGACAAAAATTAGTGGTCCCATAGAAAAGCATGTAAAATCAATAATTTATTTTTACCAGAAAATGTGTGGTTATTTCTTTAAAGGGGATCAATGGCTTTACGTGAGTTCCGAACCTTCGAGCAATTAGAATATTACTTCTAAATGTGACTCTATACAGTTGAGGTTGTAGGGAAAGTAGTAAAACTACCAACTGCTATTAAAGTAGCTTTTTGATAGGCCTATTATTGAATATGATTACTTCATGAATATTAATGAAATGCAATAAATTGTGACCCTTCATATCGAATGGTACCTTAAGGGTCTCACAATGAAAATTGATTTTTTTGGTCTCATCTGAAAGATTATATTTTAAGCTTTAAAATGACACCTTGCTTTTAGTTTTTGGATGTTCGATTGCAAAGTTACATCCAAATTGGTAAAAGGCATCAGGCTGATTCAGAAAACCATAGTTCTGAGAAAATCAAGTTTAAAGTTTCTGTACTGGTAAAACTTGAATAAAGAAAGGATTTTTATCTTGTTTTTTAACAAATTAATCTTATGGTTTGGATGTTGGAGCCTGATTAATATGAGAGAGTACACATTAAAGGTAATGTTTCTGATGAAATTAGAAATTCGACCTTGGATGTGATTTTTGACTATGCTCAGCTTCAATGGCCCGTATCTCGTAATTTACTATGATAGTATGCAATTCAAGGTACCTTTCGATATGATGGTCACAATTGTTCTGGCTTTATATACACATTTAGGCAAAATACCGTCACACAATATCAAGCAGAAGTGATCATCATACCCTTGTAGCTCTGGTTCAGAGCTGAAAATGCTTTTATAATACTACCATTACTCAGCACTGATTACAATCTGGCTCTTCTAAATACTGTACTGGAATCTACCCTAGGATTTTATATCAAATTCATTGATTTTTTACTCCGGGAGGGTAGAACTCGAGGAGGATAGAACTCTGCATAGAATAGCTGCTTTATAGAATTGTATGAGGACCAACTGTTATCATTTTAAATTTACTAAAGGACCAATATCATTTTTAATTTATTAATATGTCATTCAATGTAAACCTAGTATTTCTGGGCCTAAACCTTGAACTATAATATGTATTTTATAATTAAAATCAAGCTCCTCAGGGCTAATTCCCTTGCTGCCTAATGAATAAATATATATGGGGGATGGTAAAAATGGTTTGACCTTTGTATATACACTCTGGCACATATTCCAGAAAGATGTAAACCACGGTTTTAATTTCTCGTCAACAGCACGGCTCATTGAACCGATCCACTTGTAAGATGAAATGGTGCGTATCATTCCTTGATGTTCACTTACACTTTTTTGGAATACAGGCCAAGGAGGAGTTGGACACTGAGTGAAATTTTGTGGCCCTGGTATTTGCAACTTATGATCATGGCAGGCATGTGCATGTAAACCATCTCAATGTGAGACATCCTACACTTTCCCGGGTTCAAATGTTATTATTAATTGTTTTGTTTGGAAACAATACCAACTTGTTCATGTCACGACTACTGCAACTTATGCTACGCTAAAATATGAAGATTTGTATTTTTAGAATCGAGTGGATCTCATACACATCCTCATCTCTAAAAGAGGATTAAATTGTTGATACCATATACAGATTATTATCATATCATTTATACCACATGAATCAAAAAAAAATTGTGCACGGATTAAAACTGATTTTGACCTTGATAAAAGCACCAAATCATAAATGTCTCATATATGTAGTAAAGCATATTAAATAAGCTTTCAAATGCAAAAAAAATATAAAAATCGGATGAAAAATAAAAAAGATATGGCCAATTTTGTAAATACTTCTTAGCTTTTATCATAATGCCATAACCCGTAATTGTGATATGTGATGTAATATCTTGCTTAACTGTGTAAATCCCATTGGAATGGAAGAAAAAGAGACGAACTTACAAAATTGACCATACTTTTTTATTTTTCATCTGATTTCCATAATTTTTTCTGCATTTGAAAGCTTATTAAATTTGCTTTACTACAATAACAAGAAATTAATGATTTGGTGCTTTTATCAAGGTCAAGATCAATTTAATCTATGCACATTTTTTTTTTATTCACATGGTATAGACTTACACCAAGAGATTGAAGTAGGTTTTGTGATTTAAAGTAGGGTTCTCTAACCCTTTCTTAAATTGTTCAATTTAATATCTGTTTTATACTATCTTGAAATATATTGGGTGTTGCATATTGACTGAATACAGGTCCATCCAAGCAGAATCAAATTTCAAAGGAACACAAACAATAATTACTGCAACAACATTGTTTCTCCAGTTTTCATTTCATTTCATGTTTATTCGACAAAATGACTTACAGTGCAAACATAGCAATCAAAAGAACATACAATAATACAACAAACACCAAAATGTCGAGATGTCAGGATAACCCATAAAGTTTTGCTATTCAAGCAAACTTATTTCCAATGGGGTCCCACATATATTTTATTAATTACTACTCAATTCTTAATGTACTCTTTTCTTATTTTGCTTATCATCAGGAAGCAACTTCTTCAATCAATCAATATATGTTTTCATCTCATATGTGATGATCTACCCCGAAAAGGGACCTTTGCGACAGAACACTTTTCAAGAAATTGGAGAAAATAGGCAGCAAAAAATAAACAAAATAATAAAAATTTCCAGCAGATTTTCTGTTGTAAAATTTGATCGCCATGATCAATTTTAAAAAGTAAGGTGTCATTTTAAAGCTTAGGAAATTCTGCAACAGATGAAATGATAAAATCAAAATTGATATAATTTGCAAAGTCCCCCTTTTCGGGGTGAGCCATCACATATAACAAAAAGTAATAATTAGCAATGATACACTTTTAATGTAAAACAATACTAGTTTAGGCTTGGCGTCCAAAGACATTCGCTCACCCTAGTGACATTCGCTCACCCTACCAAGAAAACTTCACTCCAACGGGAAGCGACATTCACTTAACAAATTTCATGACATTCACTACACTTCAGATTGAATTGGAGCAAAGATCGCTCCAAGAATATTTGGGTTTGTTTATTCAATAATCATACCACTACTACATGCGATAGTGACATTTGCTTTCATCGATTGAAACTATGTTCGCTCAATGAGAGCGACATTCGCTCTCTGTTTTAGCGAATAAGTCAGAGCGAATATCAAGAGCGAATGTCACTCGGCCGAGCGAATGTCTTTGGAAGCCAAGCCTTATATGGAGATTTGGGTGTGATTAAGAATGCAGAGCAAGTGGCACCCATAATTAAGTTACAAAAGTTCAAAATTCCACACCAATAACAAGATCAAGCAATATTTACAAATAACTTCACAACCCCAAAATACCCAAGTTAAAAAAGATAGAATTCCAATACCATTTACAAGATCAAGCAATATTTACAAATATCTTCACCATTTTTTTTTTAAATATTCAAATGTTTTTTACTGTCAAATTCTGTAAAACATATCTAAACAATAATCGCATCTCTGGTCTTTTGCATTGATACATTTGGCAGGAAACATGAGCTGTGTTTCCTCTAAGGTCTTTGATGTCTGCGCCAATTTAAGACGTGCTTGTACCAAAATCATGAGATGAGATTGAAATATAGCAAGATAAAGCAAAAAACATCTTTTGCACACTTTTAAGAAATTTGCCAGGTCAGGTTCCCCATCTTCTGCAGCAATGGCGCCCAATACGGCCTTAGAAAAAACACTGGCTAGAGGCACAATATTATAAACAAGTTATTGTACATCATCAACATGTCTGCAACCACAAATTGAGCAGAAAGTCAGTATCATCAAAATTGACTTTATTCTATGACTTAAGAACAAGTTGACATCCCTCCAAATTTTAAGTCTAGAGGCCCTTCATTCACATCTTCATTTGGGAATTCCTGCTCATTTTGTGACAGCAGATCTCATTCTTAGAAATTAAAAAAAAAATGGTCATATTAGGCAAAAACAAAAAACAAGTTTGTTTCCCGTGCGCCGCGCTCATTTCGTTTGGCGTCATATATTTGCGCATTTCATTTTTTTATTTGATATTTTAGAAAACGAAAATCAAAATAGCCAATTTGATAAAAAGAACGGGGAAAATTGCAAAATTTTTACTAAAGAAGTGTTTTCTTTTCAACAAAAACTTGAAACCGGACAGGTTTTTTACTAAAAAAATCATCACCCGTGCGGATTTTCAATCAAAATTTGCCTTATAGCACCTCTTGAAACAATACAAAAAAATGAAAACAAAATAAAATAAAAAACCGCATTTTGCATTTAGGTTTTTTGACCACCTACAGGAAACAAACTTGTTTTTTGTTTGCCCTTGTGGAATGTCTATAGAACAAATAAAAAACAAGATGGTTCATGAACCAGTAGTCTCGCCTGCTTTATTGACTGCCCACTGCATCATTTAAGGTCCAAGGTGATTTGAGGTGCAAGTCATATCCATGCTGTATCAAGAGTAAAGATTTGTTATAATGACCTTATAGATAACCTTGAATAACCTCAAGGCAATATTTGATCATCTATGAACATTTGACCTTGTATAACCTTTTGATCTTCTATGACCTTGACCTTACCCCACAAGGTCACACCCTATAGGTCAGGGGCTATGTTATGCTTCATATATAAAGATCAACAGTTTAAGAGTTATTGCAATGACCTTGAAATGGCCTTGAATGACCTTGGGTCATTTTTTTAAACATGTTGATATTTGACTTTGAAAATAATGTTACCTTGAATTACCCTGACCAGCAATTTGTTATAGTGATCTTGAAATTACCTTGGATGACCTTGGGTGAACTTTTGAACTTATGACCTTGACCACATCCTTCAAAAGAAAAGTTTCACAAAGAAATTTAACTCAAGACTCTTCATATCACTAAGTCAGGTTCAGGAGATAAACCAGTGGACAAAATAAATCATATTATTCAAATTAGGTACTTTATATGCATATTTTGCACTCATATTGTATGCACTGACAGTTCAACCCAAGCCCTACCACTCACCAAATATTAGCACCATGGTTGTTATCACATTAACAATATTTATACAAATTTCAATGAAAAAATACATTATCGTTGCTATAGTGTTTAAACAGTTTACCATGCACTAACTACTTTTTTACAGACATATCTTGGCAAAACAAGATATTTTAACAACATGATTTCATGGAACATGAAAATATCTAACGACTGGAAGAACTTAACAACATAAGAAAGGTTTCATGGCAAAACACCTTCTTATTACTTTGTTCACATCACTAGAAACAAAGATGATTATCCAGAGAAAGTTATAGTGCAGTGTATAGAATGAGTATGAGCTTGAGGATCTCCTAAAGCATGACAATGGATAGAATCAGACCATCATTGAGGTCATAAGATATCAGCAACGACAGAAGTGTACTGATTGATTTGTTTTGTTTTGTTTAACAATTAATTAACACTATAATCTAAGGAGGGTTTCATGGTAAAAGATGTAAATTATTGAAAATGGGTGACTTGAATATGCATGGCAGTGCATGTAGTAGTAGTAGTAAGCCAAAGTTTAAATCCGGTTTTATCCCCGTCATGGGGGTGGCCAGATTCACCTCACACTAGCGGCAACCATATAGTTGCCGTCATCATAAGGATTTAATTGAAGCAGATGTAATAACTAACTAACTAATTGGCTGGATGCCCTTCCTGGCGCCAATCCACTGTTCTCGGCAATGGACCTAGCCTTTGGGCTTCCATGCCCAACATACAAGGCAGCATGATGAATGATGGATGACCGCCGTTGACTCAGTCCTGAGCCGGCGCTCTTAAGGTAGATTTTATTTTTATTTCTACCTGGGTAACCATTTACCCTCCTCATCGGCTTTCTTAGTACGAGCTGATGAGGGATGACGGTTTAGCCGCCGCCACCCGGCCCCTGGGACAGGTAGTACTGGTTACCGGGATATACCAGTAGCAGGCCCTAAGAAAAGAAACCTGACCTGACTTAGAGCATGATGCATTTATAAACGAAAAGTCTATCAACAATAAACAGATGTTGTTTTTTTCTTGAGAAAATAAATTCTATTAAGAATAGAATAGAATCTATGTTAAATTAAGAAGTTGTCATTCATGACCAGTTCACATTAACTATGACTGAGATAGAAGTAATATCTTTACAAAGAGAAAGAGCCTATCTAATCTATGACCTGGTGAAATGAATGGGCCATTCATCTTTCAAAAATTTTAATTTCTATTATATAACTCATCCATAGATTCTAGTTATTTGATTGGTAAGATTGTTACACATTACCATATCACTATCATCTGTTGATAGTCTTTATATCACTTTCATCCATTTGATAGTATATCAAAACTACAGTGTACAGTAGGGACCTATAATAGACCATATCTATAACTAAATATCGAAACTCAGAACAAGGTCAAGTATGATATACACTACTTGATCTTGCTCCGAGTTCTGTAGCCTGGATCCAGGCTTGAAGGGGCTAAAGTCTATGTACTGTATTTCTAGTATCACCATGAGCTACCATGGCACTCTATTGGTTCCATTTGTTTACAAGGTTTCTATAATACAATGGTCTATCTTGTTCCCATCAAGCCTGGAAACATTGGTAATTTCATTAAAATCAAGCCCTGTACTATTAGAAGGGCTTTCTACCAGGCAAGGTAAAACCAATCAGAAAACACCTTTTGATCACTGCTAAAATGTGTACATGCACCAAGAATTGCCCCCAATCTCTGCAAGGTCTTGTGGCCTCAGAAATTCAAGTTTTGCTGACCTTTTATCATAACACTTATCTGGGGTAATAGCATGTGGTCCCTGAACTTCAACCAAATTGTACAACTGCATTGAGTTACACACACACTGCACTGTATTATGCTATAGGGTTATGTTGTTGTTAAACTGTATTCTATCGTAAATATGCAAATATTCTTTTAAATCACATTAAATGGTCTCTACGAAATAGTTCAGATGTATATTGTGGTGTCAAAGTCAGAATCTAATCTTTTTTCCTTACATACCCAACAGAAGTAAAATCAATCCCTCTATCAAATAATAGAATAGCTTGACCAGTTCTGATTGGCTAAAATCATGGCAAACTGTAAATAAACATCTGTTTCCAATTACAAGTGTTCCAAGTCCTTGTAAGGCACAGAAATGAGAATCCAGAATAGAACATTAATGATATGACCTTATTCAGGGCAAACTTGTAGGATTTAGGATGTATAGTTATTAAGAGAAAATTAACTGGGCACTTCAAGTGAACATTTGAATTTGAATTTGAATTATTTATCAGGTATTAGGGTTTTCTATATAACTTTTCTTTTGGATGAGGTGGGGTAGCTTGTAGCTACTTGTTGATGGGAGCTGGTATTTACTATCATCTTGTAATATTATGGGGTGAACTTGTTAGACCTACACTGTACTTTTAATGATTTTAGGATTTGCAGCTATTAAATTGAATTTTCTTATATATCTTGCTTTTGTAACTTCTTGGCCTCTTTGTTTGAACTATTTATTTTGCAGGCTTAATAGTGATTTAAATTTGTTGAAATTTACAATAAAAAGCTGAAATTCACACAGAACTATATTGGCTTTCTAACTCAGACAAAAGCACCACAAGGACTTGAACCAAGTCTACGAGTTCTGTTCCCCGACCGATTCTGTGGATTTACCCCATCAACGGCGGGATGTCAGTTATAGATATTGTCTATTGCTTTTTGCTACTTGGGTAATGGGTAAGTACAGTAGTATAAATGTGTTATCAAATTACTAGAATCTATAGATGTATTATATATAACAAATATCAACTGCTTATGACAAGGTTCGAGATTTGACCCCGATTTGACTGCCAAAATTTGAAAAAATAAAGATGCTTAAAATAGAGAGTGACACATGTTTCTAGGCTACTTTTTTGCGTAGAATTCAAATATGAAGTCAAAAATGCACAGTCTTGAACTTAAATTTTCCCCATTGACTAATACAGGGCCGAGATGGTCGAAAATGTGCCAAAAATGGACAAATCCATTTGATAAAAAAATTTGCATTTTTTTTATTAAGCATCTCAAGCAAAAATAAATATAATAGCCTCATGGGTAACAGTCTTGAGCATACTCCTTTTGATTTTCATGTCCATAGGGCTTGAAATAAAAAAAATGCAATTTTTTTTATCAAATACCCATAAAAATTAAGGGGTAGGGGTAGCATATATGAATTTTTTTACACTTTAAAAGAAGTAAATGTAATTTAAAATGTTATAACCTTAAAGACAATTAATTTTCACATAAAATGAGGGGTAAATGAAGTCTGTGGAACCTTCCTATCAGTTTTTATGTTGATTTTTTGTCCGATTTTACGGAAAAACGGTGACGGAAAAACACCGTTTTTTCAGCCTACTTTTGTCACACGAAACATTGATTTTGAGTGACCAGTACAAGCAAACGATGTAACTGATTTGATTGAAAATGGTTGTATTTCAAGTATTACAGTACAAATTATACAAAACATAATCTAAAACATTCATATCCCCATGTATTTTAGATGTACAGGGCAATATGCTATGGTTGGTAAAATATTTTGTCACCGAAAAATGCCCATTTTTGACCAAAAATGGACAAAAAACATAAATTTCTGAAAAAATGGTAAGAGATATGAGATTTTAGGTTACATAATCAAAAACTACAGACAGTTTTACCTAAGAAATGATATATTTCAATATTTCTTGATCATATTTTCACCCCTAAATAATTTTTTCACACTTTTGGCAGTGAAATCGGGGTCAGATTTTGAACCTTGTCTTATATTCGTATGATGTTAAAATTATACTATCCTGAATTGAAAGATTGATTCTTTCATTTCACGAGCTGATATTTGTTTACTATTAGGCTGCAATCACATAGAAGTATACAGATTGGTATACGGCATACTTTATTCGCTCCTGGGGAGGCACTCATGTGTTTAGTGAAGAGGATAATCCCTGTCAATGTCAGCTGACAGTTGAGTTTTGAAGCTGAAACTACAATTCATCACCATTATCTACTTCTACTTTTTCGTACACCTCCAGTGCAAACCTGCCTACTCTAGCGCAACAATTGCATGCATCCATGAAGGCTTTACACCATTTCCAAAATTTCCAGAATCCTCTCTCTTTCTCTTCTTCAGGGGCTACATGCGCCACTTCTTCTGCAGGATAGATGTTTAATCCCAATGCATTTTCTGTTTTAAAAAGTACAACAATCTAGCATGAACAAAAGATTCCTGATAACTTCAATCATATATTAGGCCTTTTTATTAATATAAAGGTGTCTCTGGTCCTGCACTTGTTTTGATTTCACAAGTGCAGCAACAAGCATGTGGAGTATATGCAGAATAGTGTTTTAACCCCAACTTTTTATTTTGTTAATTGAAAGAACATACTCTTGCCCAATTTTTTTGAAAAAATTTACACCAAATTTGGAAATGGAAAGTTTTTGTATCAATACATAATATGTCACTTTTGCCACATTTTCCCCCACGATGCTATTTTTAAACTGACTATCATGCAAAAACGAGTCTGGTGACCCCAAATAATTATTCTAAAAATCAGTTTTACATCAATAAAATATTATTTATGCTGATTTGTTATAGAAAATTTAAATCAGATCTATCAAGGACCAGACACCTTAATAACTGGCTAGATCTGTAGTGTAAAATACACTTTATTTTAAACATTAGAATGTTATGACAACAATTTTCGATTAATCTGATAGAGAAAATTTTTAACATGATCAATGAAATTATTGAGCCAAATATGGAACAGAATGCCTGGCTAGCTGATATTTTACAAAGATTTAAAGAAGATAAGAACAAATATTTATCATAACCAGCATATGATTTTAAAATGTATTTCCTGTTGTATCCCCAAAATGCTAACTTTGCCTGAGGTTTATGGTGAATCATATATACAAATGCAATATTTTCCTTCCCATATATGACTAGTCCGATCCTAGGACCTTGAATTTTTCCATGTCAATATCAATCCACTATCACATCATATACCACTAACTACAAAGCCAGTGTTCTATAATATTTTTCCGGGCTAAGCGATCAATCCGCTATGTAGATAGTGAATTTGCATTGTAGATAGTAACACAGAAAAAAGCAAGGTCCTGGGACCGGACTTTGTTTGATTTGGAAATAATAATGATGATGACAACGACAATGATAAATACATTTTTAAATGTGTATGAAAAACAACTGCAAAACATTGGGGATAATAAATAGAATCAACTAACCTCTTAAAGCTCTCAGCTTTATCCCACTGGACACAGCAAACCCTTCGTCAACATCTATCCAGTCGTCTGCATCTAGATCCTTGTATTGGGCAAAGAATGCCACACCATTCAATTCTGGAAACACCTGCATAAAGTATGAAAGAAAATAAGTAGAGAAATAGCAGAAATAAGGTTAAAGTTATAGCGCTAAATGCTCAACATGCAACATTACGATAACGTTATTTAGAAAGCTAGCCTTAGGGATTGAGTCACAGATATATGAAATAATTCAACTTTATATTCCTATACTTTATAATGGTTCAACCCCACTTAGCCAAGTGTGCATATAAGTTTCCAGTCCTTACTGAGCATATGTCCATGAAATTGATTATTTTGTACTGCAATGTGAGCATTAAGATTTATAACATTCGGCTGTAAGCCAGGCTAATCCCAATAGTGCAAATGCATTAAATTCAAGGGACGCCTCCATTTTTTTTAAAGAAAGAATATTGGAAAGAATTTTTGACTTTAGATGCAGGAGGAAACCGAAGTGCTCGGAGACAACCTGCGAGGACGAGTATGGATCGACAACCAAATTCACATACAACCTAGGTCCGGGAATCGAACCCGGGCCACAGCGGTGAAAGGCGAGGTCAGAAACGCTGCGCCAACCCGTCCCCCCAAGAGTGAAACACTGCATGATTTTCTGTCACTTTCTGACCTAAAGTTAATTGCCAGAAATAAGAACACAAAACACTGCACCAAATAATTTTAACATATGTCCCATGTTAACTTATAGCGTCAAAATTAGGCTGTTTGATGATATTTCCAAGTCAAACAGTTATATAAACCAGTGACTTAGCCAGCAGGCCTGGTAGCCAGGTTTCCGAAAGTGGGGGTGCCACTAATAATAATAATACACACCATTTATAGAGCGCCTTATACATATGTTTCAAAGCGCTGATGCCTATTATTACGCTGCCGTCAGGAAACCGTCATAATCATATCGCATTTACCTAGGAGTCGCTTGCCAAGCGCCCACCCTATCTGCACTTAGATTGTAATGTTTCCCATAACAGCTTCCCAATAACGCTCGGGTGGATGAAGCAATGAGGATTAAATGCCTTGCCCAAGGACCTAACCCATTGGCTGAGCGGGGCTCGAACTCACGATCTACTGATTCGGAGTCCTGCTATATTCCACTAGACCACACGAGCTCCACTATAAAGACGAACTGACAGAATTGTATTGACTATGCGAGCGGAGCAAACAAAGTGAGCAGAGTGAATAACATGTGGGGTTAGCGCCCGTCTGGTGGGTCCAGGGGCAAAGCCTCCAGGAGGCGAAACCCTCAGAAGCTCTAGGGTTTTAGCTATTTGACACACTGCAGGAAGGCTAATTGAAGCTACATTCTTGGATTTATGTAGTTATAATTCATTGGACAAAACTGATCATGTCACATACACACACGATGAGGCCCTGAACTTAGGATGTCTACCTATGTTGTCCAAAGTATTGTGATGCCGACTTAAGATACAATGCATCAGCGGCAAAACCCAATACCCTCAATTTTCACCATGCCGGAATAAAATTGGGGGTGAGTCTGGGTTCTACTCTCTAAATCTATGGGTGAGGCAGACTATACACTTGTTTATCCCACCTAGGATTCAAAGTCATCTAGAAATAAAAAACGTAATGTATTATACAAAGTCAATCTTCTAAATTAGCTCCCTGAAAACTGCGTCCAAAATATTCAAACAATCGTGCTTCTACGCAGTTCGTGCGTAAACATTATTCAGAATTTAAATAATCTAACAAAACTAACGCATGAGGATCGTTACGACTGGTCAATTTTCCCCTGTGACAAGAACTTGGCATGACGATCGCGGTAACAACCATCACATCCAAAGTGTGTGAATTGCAGTAGGTCGCGTACGGCGCACAGTACTACTTGACAACATGCGTTAATAAGTAAAAACCCAGCAAAACGGGGAGCTTATTTCGAAGATTGACTGTTGTATATGTAGGCCTCTAAGACTGCCTGTTGAATTCATACAGTGAACAAAACATGATGCTTACCTCCAAAAACTTTGCTAACACTGTATGTTTGCTGCATCCTTGTAAAAGCACGGTCTTCTTCGTGTGCTCTCCGTAAGTGATGACAACTGGAACTGGCACTTCAGCGGCCAAACTGCTTTGCTTGCTGAGAGACATGACGGCTTGGCTAATTTCTATAGAGCTGAATAAAAGTGCATAATGATTATTGTTACCATGACAAACTTGCATAGATTGGTACAGTAAACTCTGTGCAATCATTTTATGAATATATACCTTGAAACATCATCATTGTTTTTTAACGAAATGGATTTGTCATTAGCATGTCAACATCAAGATTATATGAAGTAAAATTGATGTGATACTGAATAGGCTTGCCAGGATGAATAATTTTTGATGTCATACATCATCTTTCCACTGGTGATGTAGTACTTTATAGGGCACAGAAAATATCTTTGGTTTAATTTAGACCTAAATCGACTTCATACAGGCTAAATATCCAACGAGCAGACTTTTAAGAATGAAGAGATCTATAAGTATAAGTGTTTATGGAGAAGGGTTTCTTTGAAAATATTATGGAAATATCAAAACAAGCGCGTCTTGTAGAAAAGTATAACGTTATCTTGAAGCGGACTAACATAATGCATTTCATTTGCCAAGCATTACCGTATATGCTAGTAAGTGTGAAAATGGTCGACAAAACATTAATTGATCTTAAACATTCCTTTATATTTGCGCTTTTTTAATATTCTTTAAATACATCTCTTTTTACTACTCATCTATTTTTGTAATATTTTATATAAATCCAATATACAATAAGCTTTACAAACAAAAGAGTCTATATTACATGTATGTGAAGCCGCACCCACCTTATATTTCTGTTAGGGTATCGTTATCATCAATGCAACAGTACGGGTGATCAGTCGATTTTTACGCATTAACAAATCATTAAAGTGTTTACATATATTCTGTTTAAATATATGGATATTTTCTATAAAAATACGGAAAATAAATTATTTTCAAACTTACCGATATTCTGTTTTGTATACAAGCCAGTTGATACAAGCGGAAGTGATTGCAGTAGAAGATTGCAAAAGAATTACGTCATGTGACACAATGGTCATGTGCCTCGCGAATTCGTAAAGATACATAAATTTTACGACAACTGTTTTTTCAATGCTTCATTTCATATAGCGTATAATTAAATCATCTATTGTACTAAACCATCATAAATACAATATCTAAATAAAAATATTTCACATTACTAATAAACTTTATTTTTGAGTTTTAAAGGCTTATTCCTGACAAAATAACCAATATTCATTTTAACAAAATCTATGAAAATAAACAAAAACAAAACAAAAATCAACGAGGACAAAAAATTGCATACATATTATATTAAAGGGTCATTGGACAATATTTCAAAATTTTATTTGTGGATGATTTACACTTCATATGTTAGAAAATAACAGTCAATTACCAGAAATCCGGAAAATTTTATCAATACCTTCAGGAACGTCAAAAATTTGAATTTTATTTTGTTTGTTGATCTTGGGTATGTGGCTATTCTCTAAACCTATTGATGCTACATATCAAGAAAGAGCCAAAGATTTGTTTGTAAAGTATTCCTTTTAAATCATATTGCAGACAAATCAAAAGAAATTTGGGAGTTTTATCTTTATTTTCCATAACTTCTATTATCCATGCTTCAGTACGCGGGTCTCTCAAAAACTTCATAATATAATTGGGATTGGTATTGGAATACATAAAAATTCTAATATGCGCTATCCCCACCACCACCACCACCAAAATTGAATAAGTGTGCTTATTTTGATTATGCAAGATTGCCTCACATGACTTCAATTTTGACTAATCAGTTTATTTCTCTTATTAGATCTCCTGAAAAGACCAATTTTAAAAATTCACCTATGGGGGCAGTATTTATCGGTGTCGACAACAATAATTAAAAACAAAAGAATATCTTAATATTTTGATATATAGGGTTTGAATTTGACAATGAAACATTGCATGCTGTCATTATTACCGCTAATACTTCAAATGATGCAAAATCTCTAAATGCTTACATTATAGAGAAAAGGTTTGGGGATGATGTGGAACATGTCCAATACCCCTTGAAATGTAAAATAAATGTTATTGTTTTCTCACAACCAATTGCTCAATTGGAATTTATTATTCACTTCACACAAATTCACTCAGAGATACCATGCTGTGATTGTTTTTGAATTCAAAAATAAATTGATCAGTTGAAGTAATGTGAGGTAATCACACATAATCAAAAATAAGCACACTCTTTCAATTTTGTTGAGGGGTGCAATGACTAATATTAGAATTTTTAAGTAATTCGATACCGATATTGATTATATTTAATATGAAGTTTTTGAACTTCCAACTTAGTTATAAAGTGTTAAGTTTTCCTTGATTTAATTTAATTTTATATTCCTTGAAAAAAGTCACACTTTCACTAGATAGTATTAGTAATTCTAAAATCCTTATATAAGATAAGATAAGATAAGATAATATTTATTGGAATTTCTTGCACTTCAATACATAAAATTACAAATCAAGAACATGAAAGTATTAATTTACATATTCATTGACAAATGAAATACAGAACAGACACTGAAAACCATTACTAGAAGGCAAGTAATTCAGGATAGGAAGAATGGACTGATTAGCCTAACCACCAAAGTGCTCTCCTATCCTTAGTGAAACATATATGTAAATAAAAATTGCTACACAAAATTTATGCATAAACATGATAAAAAAACATTTGAGGAATGGAAAGAAATGCATGATATCCAGTATTTGACTTAAAATACAAAGAAAACATAATACACAAGATCATCTGAAATATGGAATACATTTATGCCAAAAAGCCAAAATATATTAAACAAATTGCACCATGAATAAAATCAACTAAGTAAAGCCAAATAATGACTTTTACAACCACCCTTAAAAAAGGAGAGATTGTTAACAAGATGTAAATTAGATGGTATTTCATCCCAAAGGCGAGGGAGAGAAATGAACATTGAATTAAAGAAGGAAGAGGTCCTGGATGATTGGTGAAGAAGTCTGGCATTATTCAATCTGCTATGTTGAACTAAAGAGCATAAGGAAGTAGGGGCTAAACCATTCACAATCTTGAAACCCAGAACAAGCCTAAGAATCTTGAAAGTGTCTTCAAGCCTGACTAAATCCAAGCTAAGAAGTCTTTCAGAGTAAGGAGGCCTAACATCAGCATTTGGAGATTGTTTAAAAAACAGAGTCCGTGTAACTTTCCTCTGTACTTTTTCTAGTCTGGCCAAGTGATTTTGCTGATAAGGAGCCCAGACACAAGCACAATAGACAATGTGAGGTAAAATGAGAGCTTTATAGAGGTTCAACAAAGCATAAGAGTTCATGTTCTTTGTGCATCTAATGATGAAACCAGACAATTTAGAAACTTTCCTAGATATGATATCAATGTGAGAGTCAAAAGAAAGATCTTTACTGAAAGTGACACCAAGAAGCTTAAACTCATCAACTTCATCAAGTTTACTCTCACCCATGGTGTAGCTGTGGCAGTGGTTAGGAGATTTAGATCTAGCTTGTCATATGCATTACAGAACATTTGGAAAGATTAAGAGGCAATTTATTCAGAACAGTCCAATTATAAATGCTGTGAATATGGTTCTGAAGAGCATCATGGTCCATTTTACTCATAATGGGACAAAGAATTGTGTGATCATCAGCAAATTCTGAAACAGCACCCTTAAACACAACACGTTGTCTTCGCTCATGGAGGAAGTTTTGGATCCAAAGAAGAAGAGAACCTCAAATACCCTGAGAATGAAGTTTAGAAAGAAGAATATTGTGATCAACTCTATCAAAAGCAGAGCTAAAGTCCAAAACTATACCATCAACAAGATTACACTTTCTATCATCAAGGGATTTGGAAAGAAGATGAAAAAGCTTAACCAACATTTGCTCACAATTTCTACCATTACGAAAACCAAATTGATTATCAGATAAGATATCATGCTCATCACCATACTTCATAATACGCACAGAAATCAGCTTTTCCATTACCTTGCACAAAATGCTTGTCAGAGAAATAGGCCTGTAACTTTTAACATCATCCTTTGGTTTACCACCACCCTTGAATACTGGAACAAAACTAATGCATCTGGACTTGCTTGCCAGAACAGAAACCATTTACTACATGTGATGTTTTATTCACCTCTATACCGTACAAAAGGCTCGCAAGCGTCGGTGCTGATCAGAGTAGGAGATGCAACGCACCAAGTGAAACAGGTCTAGTCCAGTAATTTGCCACTGTGTAGTACAAATTATAAGAGTTTAAATTCAAATAGTTGCTTTGAAACTCATGAGGGGTATTCAATAAGTATGAGGCCTGAGGTATAGATAACATTTGTGGTTTTAATTAACTTATTAAGCATAGTTCAACTTAATGAATGAATTTTTGGAAAGATTCAAATAAATCTCTTTTTTTTTTTTTTTTTTTTTTTTTTTACAGAAACTTAAAACTGGCCAGTCAGAGGTTTCTGAAAGTTTATTTTGGCTTTGTTAACTGCAGAAACAACCAGGCATGGAAACAACCAAATTTAACTGATGTGCTACACCCAAAGAATTCAACAAACACTGGTGTAACACTTAAGAAAGATTACTCTTTCAAACAGCATGAAATATTGGGCTGCAGATTTCAAAAAGGTCAGGGAAGGGAGGTATGTTTTGAATTTTTTTCTACCAATAGACTTGGGAGAGAACAAAATAACCATGATGTTCTTGGTATCATCATGGTTATTTTTTATCAATTTTAATGCTTAACCCTAAAAGAGCCGGGGGCAGAATATGCCCCCTCCGACAGTTTTTGTTATATCTCCGCCGGTTGCTATTTTTTCGCCCGAAGCTTTTTTCCTTTCAACCCTTGAGTAGTATGTCCCGGGCTCTTCACTCCCCATTGTAAGGGGGGGGGGGGGCGGAGGGGGGACAGAAGTGGGCATGTCTTCTGACTTCCAAATTTGAATTTCCCTGTTTTCTGATTGGTCAATGAGTGTGTGGATGAATCGTAGAAATACTGGTTTTTGATTGGTCCATGCTAAGCATATGCAGCGTGGTATCATGTACACAGATTCTGATTGGACGATTTAAATCATAGGAGAATTTCCAGTTTGGATCAACGGCTCAATTCATGAAATTTAACATCTAACCAAGGGGGGGGGGAGTGTTACAACCCCCCAAATTTTTGGAACGGAACCCCTTATGAACTTAGTTTTGCTATCAATAGATAGGTATGGTCCTCCCCTATCCAACGATACCACGATCACAAAAATCGGCTAATGAGTTACGTAATAAGTCATAAAGGTCTTTCAGGTCGAAAAACAGAATTTTGGCAAAAATGCCAACCAAAATCATTTTTTTTTAAATAATAGAATTCACTGGGCTTTTCTTTTTTTTTTTGCAAAGAAGGGAAATGATCATTCTAACATGTTTCAGCCTCATAACATGCACATATATTTTTTAAAATGGTGATTTAAAATTGTCAAAAATGTCACTGGGTTGCAACAATTGACCATATAAACAATTTAACATATGTAGTTTGATTTTTTGAAAACTTGCCATACCAATGTCATATCAACTTTAAAATCCACGCAAGTATTAAGACAAAAAAACCTCATATGTGCCCCGTCATATCAAAAGGTACCTTATGGTCGGCATAGTATATTACGAGATACGGGCCATTGAAGCTGAGCATAGTCAACAATCACATCCAAGGTCAAATTTCTAATTTCATCACAAACGTTACATTTGAAGTATATTCTATCCTATTAATCAGGATCCAACATCCAAAACATAAGACAATTTATGTTTTAAAAACCAAGATAAAAATCCTTTCTCCATTCAAGTTTTACCAGTACGGAAACTTTAAACTCGATTTTTTCAGAATTAAAGTTTTCTGAATCAGTCCGATGCCTTTTACCAATTTGGATGAAACTTTCAATCAAACATCTAATAACCAAAAGCAAGGCATCATTTTAAGGCTGAAATATAATCTTTCAGATGAGACCAAAAAAATCAATTTAGATTTTGGGAACCTTATAATAATAATAATAATTATCCCACTTATATAGCGCTTTTTCCGATTGAACATCAACATGTAATAGCTTATGACAATCATTACATTACCAATAGAATACGGTCAGCTGCCATTTACAATGTCCTTGTTATCGGACGGCGCTACTCGACTATATTCCTAGTAATTACCCATATAACGCTCGGGTCGACGAAGCAATGAGAATTAAATGCCTTGCCCAAGGACATAACTTGTTGGCCGCAGCGGGGCTCGAACTCGCGATCTCATGATTCGGAGTCCTGCGCTATTCCACTAGACCACACGAGCTCCTCAAGGTACCTTTCGATATGACGGGTCACATATGTATGCCTTTAATGTAAAAAGACTGGGTTTTTTTCAACAATCCAAAGTTAAGCATATTTTACCACTGACTATGCTTAAGTTTATTTCAAAGTACCCTGCTGTGTATGTTTTTTGTTCCAAATATAAACTGATGAGTTAAAATTTACATTTGAATCAATCAAATCATGTGATACAAATATGCACAATCACAAAAAATGGGAAGTCAACTAAATTTAATTTACCCGGGGGAAGGGGAAGGAACTATGACTAAGGTTAGGGAGGGATTGGGGGATTTTGAGAGTCACTAATCAAATACTTGCATTTACTACCCAGCTTTAAACTTTGAACAGGGTGACTAAAGTTAATCCTAAAATGAGTATAAAATAAGGTTTAAATGACTGAAATTTGACTGAAATATATAAATGCGAAGAAAAAATCCTGGAATCAACACCTTTGAATAACCATTTTTGCTCTGATCAAACGCATTTCTACAGTATCTAGTTACGTGGTACAATTATATCAACAAATATTATGATCAAATCGTTACGTGAGTGCAAGAAAGTCCCATCTGCAATGGCTGCCCTAATAAGTCACCTGTTACAAGTAAGGGGAAAATACCTCATAATGTCTCTGTCACATATCGGCTCTTGACATGGTTTTTCAGGTGACACAGTAACTTTTGTTTTGTATAGCTCATTCATATATACATTGTTTTAATTGATTGGCGAGAATATTTAATTAGAAGAATGAGGATAGACATTCTGACTTACTCATGGTAGTGGCAAGAACTTTATTTGTGCTGTCATACAAATAAATGCATTATGCGTAAATATGAAACATAATTAAAATAGGTACTTCCATTAAAAATGGTTTATATTGAAGTCTCCCAACATGTACATATAATTCCACCATGGATAGTAAAATGCCGTTGTGCAAATATAAAGCATAGTAGATAATTCTTTTGAACAAAGGTTTATATTGAAATCACCCATTATGTATAATTCTGCCATGCAAAGAAAAACACAGTGGAAATCAAATGTGAATATTATGATTGTTCTAATTGGCTGATTGTAATTCCAATAGTTGGTACATTATGGTCTTTTTCCATCCCAAATTGTAAAATGTCAGCAACAATGTTAGTCATTTGTTGGAAGACATACCAACATGAATTGAAATCAATTAGGTTCTTTTTAGTTTCATTTTGAAAAGGGAAACATTTTTTATTCTTTTTGGATTTATAAATGGCTTCATGCAGTAAAATGATGAAAACTGTTATCTGTTTACTGGTGGCTACCTTTTAAGCAATTGAACTTGAATTTTAATAGCCATCAAAATGTATTATGTCATTCGAGTGCAAGAAAGTCATATATGCAATAGCTGCCATTTTACATAAATTTGAATTGCACACTGTGGAATATCCAGTCTTGGGTCAGAGCTCTTGAAATGGTTCTTCAGGTAACTGTGTTCTCATGACATGGTGATCTGGGTACCGGTAATTATTTAAATAAAGATATATCTATTATGATATTCGCTGACAAAGTTAAAACGTCATATCCTGGTTACTGGTTCACACGATCAGTTGGCTACCCATTGAGTATGTGTTGTGATCATTTTGATCGTAGTTCAAATTGCAATAAGCTTGAACCAGTCACTTGGCAACTATTGATTTTGATGTCTTACTTTTTCAGCGAATTGTTTTGAAAGTATGCAAATTAAAACATTCCATCTGTATGGCTCACTGAGTCATCTTACAATAAAGAATAAATTGGCTTTTGTAATGACTTGCATCCATTATAAATGGTGTCCAACCATCCATATTAAGTCAAAATCTGACAGACAAAACAATAAAAAATATATCTTATTCTCTATTTATAAATTTCTAATTATCTACTACTTACATGCTTGAACACAAACACATTCTCCTGTTCTCATTCGATAACTGCTCTTTATGAACATATCTGCCACCCACAAAAATGAGCAAGCGCCTTGTCCCAGAGAGCACCCATAGCAGACTGACTGTCAATAATTCCTATTCAATGTTTCAAACAAATTTGGGTTTCACATGCACTCATGCAGCAAGAATTTTTCAGGTGACTTATTCAAGATTTTTTTTTTGTCAGGTCGACTTTTGGGTATACGAAGACAAAGCCATGACGTCAACGAATTAGTTTTTTAAATCACCTCATCATACTATTTAATAATGACTCATTGCCTTTTAGTGGTTATATACACTGAATGCAGATCCAGATCGATCTGCATCTGCATAGAAATCAGATTCAAATCTACCAATTAAGGGGAGACAGCACGTTACTCAATTTTCCTTTTTTGCAAGTTTATTTTGTACCATAACTTTTTAACAAAGTGCTTAACTCTTTCACTCCGCCGAGCCGCTGTGACCGAGCCGCTCACAACGGCTCTCAAATGCTTGCACGATTGGCCAGAATTTATAATTTGACGCAATTTGTTCAAATTGCTCTAAAAATAAAACTACAAGCCCAAATTGGTTGAAAATTTGCCAGCAAGCAGTTAAAACAAAGAGCTATCTAGCACCATCAAAGAGAGTAACCCTGGCGCACTACAATTATCATATGCTATCATAAAAGGTGTCTGTGAGCCGCTCTGACCTGCTTGCCGTCCAAATAGGACAGATTGTTAAAATTTTATTCCGGAGTGAAAGAGTTAAAATTAATAAAAGTATACATTTCCAGAAAGGAATGTTCACAAGGAACATGATGAGGATGCTGATTTTTGACCAAAAATCACTTTTGTTTTGAACAAATCACACAAAAAAAAAAACACTTTTTGGCCATTTGGGCTTCCAAACAAGGTAAAAATAACAAATTTAAAGAAAATGACTTCTGAATGGGATTTTTAATTTAAAACACCCATTCAGATATTGCTTCATTTTTATTTTTGAGGATTTTGACCAATTTTTTGAATTTCATGCCAAATAAGGTCAAAAAATGACCAAAAATTGAAAAAAATAAATGTTTTACCTTATTTGGCATGAAAATCAGATTTTTGGTCAAAAATCAACATCCCCATCATGTTTCTTGTGAAAATTCCCTTCTTGAAATGTATACTTTTATTATATTTAAGCACTTTGTTAAAAATTTATGGTACAAAATAAACTTAAAATGAAAACGTAAAATTGAGTAACGTGTTGTCCCCCTAAGTGCTCTGCATATCTGGGTATTCACTTTGTACTGATTTCAAAAATCTTGTTAAGTTTACTGAAAAGGTTGAAAAATTAATTGCAAAGAATAGAGATAAATACAGTGTTCGTATTAAGTAATGGGAACCTTTCCTAATGCAATCTGATTCCACTGCATGGATCTTACTTACTGCATATGAAATTCAATCTGGTGTCTGTTTTAAAATTCTACTGTGTAACTGTGTACTCTTTTCATTAATTGTCTTGTTTATGTTGTGTTAAAAAAGAAAAAAATATTAACAGCGCCTCATAGGCTTTAAAAAAAGGAGAAAAATCATTTCTTTATCTAATCTGTAACCGAAGAACTCCTTTGAGTTCTTCTCAGTTGTTGTTTGTTGCATAACTCTGATCAGGCCAAATTAAATTAATAGTTTGTTTCAAAGCTCCTGCGCGCACTAATTTTATCGTGCGTGTTAGCTTCCCTCAAAATACGAAAAAAAAAATTTTTTAACCTCTTTTTTCCCCCTGAAACTGTGAAAAAAGAAAATGACAACAATGGTTAATTTAATTGATTTGGTTCTTTAGTCTGTTTTTGAGTTCTAAAAAGGCTAATATTAACACTAATATTGTATCATGTAAATATATGAGGGGGCGCCCCACATATGGAATTTGTAGGATAACACTCAGGACTTCTGTCACACACGAAAAAAAAATCTTTAAAAAAAAATGTGTTTTACATTAGTTTTTCAGGATAGGAGAGCTTGAGACAAACTACTAATTTAATTTGGCCTCATCAATCTTAAACAAATCATGCATACACACATACATACCTATAATACAACAGATTGACAACAAGAAAAAAAAATCAGGACATTTTCTTGGCAATTTAATCACGCTGACTGATTTTGAACCATAAACTAAATTAATCTCAACCCACTGCACACAGTGTCATTTTTGCTGCAAATATGCTACCTTTTGAGTTAGCCCACTAGAGCCAAACCATTTGGGTTAACAAATATGTTGTATATTAGCTCTGTATATTTCAAAACCTATTAAATTCATAGGCGTTAGTACAATTTTTGGCGCAAAGTATACACATCTACCAATTATTTCACGGACCCCTTCTTTCAATGTGAACAATTACATATTAAAAAGAGTAAAGTGTTTTCAGTTAGAGAAGTTTATTTTTTATTTTTTTTTGTGTGTCAAAAATTGCATTGGGTACATCTGGTGTTTTTTTTTCTAATAATAATAATATGCAGTCTGTGTAGTATGACATTAATACAGCAGTGAATTATAGTCCCTTTTTGCAAAATGGTTGATAGAAACAAAGTTAACCCTTGTTAGGCCAAAGAAAAAAAAATAGTCTGTCTCAGCTTCCTGCGCGCATAGCTTTTAATAATCCAAATTTAGCGCATTTCTTTTTTTTTCAGGTTTTTGAGAGTCTTTTTCATCTTTTTTTCTACTACTGGAAAAAAAAGTTAAATAAAAAAAAAAAAAAAAAGTGGCCAAAAAATGCAATAAAAAAATTAGGGGTATTTCCGCATCCGCGTAGCACTTTTTTACTAAAAAAAAAAAAAAACGCATAGCGCTTAGGCTTTTGACCTTAAGTAAGCTGAGACAGAGTTCTTTTTTGGGGGGCCTTATACAAAGAGATTTTCAGCAACATATTGTACAGAGGCAATTTTTTTCATATCGAAGCCCCCTATAGCCCTATATGTAGTAGCAATTGATGGGTATTTAATCCCCTTTCTGTTGATACCAAAATCAAGGTCATCTGTTAATGTATGATGTAACTATGACGTCATACTTACCAAAATCAGGAAAATCGGCATTTGTATGGGAAAATATAGGCAAAAATCACAATTTTCTAAAAAATTGTAGGAATATCCAAATTTTATGCAGTTGTTTGCTAAATAATGTAGAAAATCACTAGTTTTACCCAAATTTGAAATGAATATCTGTCATAAAAATTGCTAAAAATACATAATATTCAAAATCATGGAATTACACCCCAACCTCCGAACTTTGAACAGACACTGTAACCCCTACAAAGGTGGTAGGGATCACAAATGTTTTTGATACAAAAGCAGAAAGGATGAACTTAAAAGTCATTTAGCGCTATGTCTATGGAATTTTTATCTTCTGGAGGTTGATATAACCCCACTCCTTCGTAGAACTAGGGTCAAGGTAGTATTTGCGAAACGAGGCTACGGTAGAAAAATCAAAATGCATGGTGTTCGAGTAGAAATATCGAAACGATGTTGACGCAGAAATATCGAAACGATGTTACAGTAGAACAATTAAAATAACGCTTGAGTAGATTAACAAATTCCTTACAAAGATGTCTATAATAACATGAGAATTCGTCCTGTGAGTGCAAGAAAGTCGTATCTGCAATGGCTGCCCTAAGTTATATTTATTTTACACCTTGTCACAAGAATGTGAAAAATCCCTCAAAATGTTCCCGTCTTATGTCAGTGGTTGTTAAAATGGTTCTTCAGGTGACAGTGTCACCTGAAGAACCATTTCAACAACCACTGATCCAAGACTGGAGGTTATGTAGTGTGCAATCCAAATTTATGACGTACGGCAGCTATTGCAGATACCGACTTTCTTGCACTCACGTGACGAATTGATCCACAAGAACATGACGAGTGAGGTATGTGAACTCACCATGAGGTGTTTTGGATTCCAAACTCTCCAACTGTTCCATTTGTAAAGCTTCAAGGGATGCCGCCAATTGTGTGAGTCGGTTTCTGTATATTCATTAAGAATAAAGACATTTTTAATTTCTTTGATTTTATTCATACATCAGCGATAAAAACTGATACATTTATTGTCATAGAGTATACTCAAAGGCAATACAGAAATGGGATACATAATTGAATAAGGATATGCATAGGATAAAGCTTATTTCCAAGGGTTTTTTATCGTGTACAAAAACATTACATATCATAATAGTGTTAAAATTAAAAATATATCAGAAATCAAAATATGAAAACTAAAGTTGACAAAAATAACTGATCATAGAACATCAAACATTACATTTATCTATTTATCTAAGTGAATGTAAAGGCAGCAGCGCACAGAATTCTTCTTTTTTTCTTTTTTTTTTGGATTGATCAGACATTGTCAACCTCTCCTTCAATTTACCCGTGTATTGTGCCACAAACACGAGAAATTCGGCGAGAATCTAAGAATCCATGAATCCATTCTTGCAGAGATTCTCCCCAAAAGGATTTTGCAAGAATTCAAATAGATTCCCGTATTATTCAGGCAAACACATTGTGTATAAATGTAAAGAATCCAAAGATTCTTGCAAAGATTCTTCCCAAGTAGATTTGCTAGAATCCAATAAGATTCTCGCAGCAATGAACACATTTCTAGCCCTGTAAAGTGCCATGTAATACATATCTGCATAAATGAGTGGTCTTTCAAGCATTCTTATTCGTTTGAATTTGTTAACATAAAATGCATGGATATAGAGGTGACGACCTGGACTTCCTATAAAGTCCATGTAATGGCGTCGTCTGCTGGGGGTATAATTGGGGTAAATTAACTCCAGACACCACTTCGGTCGTACACTTTACGCAACTGATACAGCACCCTACAGACAAAGGGCATGTGCATGCTTTCAATATTCAAGAATTACGACAAGATGTGACTGACGCATCATCAGCAAAAACCCAAATATCTCCAATTTGATCCCCATGCCCGATTGCCGGATTGAAAATGGCGAAGAGTCCGGGACCCCCCCCCCCCCCCACCCCCGCTTTAAATCTGTACTTAATTGCGAGTTATTTGTAAAAATATTATTAAAGAATGGTTAAGTAATAGGAGTCATCTACAAAAACCCAGCAATCTAATAAAAGAAAGACAACCGTATTGAAAAGTGGCATACATATGAGGGGGTATCAAAAAGTTTTAAAGATCACCAAAAAAAAATACAGCCAGGATCATAATTCATTATAGGATCATTGTGACCCTTATAGTCATCTTTACATAGCCACTGTGTAAAGGAATTCATTTCTCCCACTTAAAACTGACTATCCACAGACCGACTTTGTAGAGGTCCTCTTTTAGCCAAAATCATCCACATTGTATTTTGCTAAATGCAACATTTTCAGGTCAACTATGCTCTATTACGTCATTATGACATCATATTTTGACTAATTTCCATAAATTTGGTTTCAATGGAAAGAGGAGACCCTATCCTATACAATGGTAACAAATATCTTAACTTTGAATGTGTCTTTATAGAATTACTGGGCTGTAACCCTTAAAAAATAGGGACTTAATCTTGCCACATATCTTTAATTTCTCCATGCGGTTTATCTGGGTTAGTGGCCAGGAGGCAGGTTCTTGACATCTATCAACACCTGCATGGAAAGCAAAAACACCATTGATTTCATTTCGCACAATAATCTACACAAGGACAAGTGACAATCCTGAAAAAAGTTCATCAATATAGCTTCTTTGCTTCATGGCGATCGTTAAAACTTTTTGATACCCCCTCGTAAATGTGTTAAAATACTCACTCATATTCCTTCTGCAATTCCAACATTTCGTACTCATGTTGCTCCATCAATAGATCTACATCTGCCTTGAGGACCATTTCCTAAAATTGCAAAATGTGAAACAAAATGTTACAATAACCACAACACAGGATTGTTCATTATTTTGGTGTTTTTTTAATCAAATCTATAACAAGAGGGGTTTTCAAAGAGAGGCAATTTTTTATGCTAATGCAAGAAAAAGATGAATCTGGAATAGCTGCCTTTCCTCATACTGATTGCCTAAATCTTAC
>JXSR01S024368.1:30279-47307 GCA_000969725.1 Ophiothrix spiculata
TCTTACTTCCTTTCTACAATCTTTGTTTAGAGATCGAAATACAAGGTAGTCCACTCAAAATCTGGTAGTAGAAAATTGTCGCAAATAGATTTTAAAGTTACTGATAACTACAGTGTATGATAGCAAAATGTGATCAATTACCCGTGAATTATTTGCACTTCCCGGCATAATTGACCTTCAAAACGCAAGATATAGTTTAACACTTATGCATTAATGCGTTTTATGTCAAAAAAAATGAAATTTGATCTATTCACCATATTTTTACTTTAGCAGCCATTTATTCAAAATCTTCGATCGCGACTTTCAGCTCATTTTGCAAGAGCACCACTCATATCACAAATTAAGGATATGTCATTAACTATATCCAAAATGTCATAATTTAACACAAATGTTCTGACTGGCTACGTCTGTGGAATAATAACTCGAAACCCTGTTTCAAACACAGAAGTCTTAATGATGAATCAAAGTTATTTTCATAGGTTGGTTCAATTCGAAATCTCTTGGCGAAATTTAAGTTTAACACTTCCCCCTGTATGTGTGACAACACTGACCTTAATTGATGTTATGTGTTGAAACTGTCTGTGTGGGTGTGAAATGGAACGTTCCATTTGATCCCAGAGGGGTCCAGAATAAACTCTGATCTCATCATGCTGATCAGTGGTTAACAACCTGGTACAATCTGGACTAAAATATGCTGTAAAAACAAAAAATGAATAGAAGATAAAACAAAACACAATTAACTTTTACCTTAATTGGAGAAATATGTCGGAAAGCTCTGTGAGGATGTGATATGGAACATTCCATTTTGTCCCATAGGGGTCCACCATATATTCTAAGTTCTCCGTACTGGTCTGTGGTGAGTAGTTTGGTGGAGTCTGGGCTGAAGTTGGCTGTAGAACACAAAATGGAAAATGTGTAAGAAAGCCTGATGACACTCAGCATGAAGGTGTAAAGGCAAGAGTCATGTGATCTTTTCAAAACTTTTCTGTGCGTGTATGTGCCTGCCAGGCTCTGCAAAGCTGGCCATCTCTATACCTTTCTTTTATTCAAAAACCCACTCATCAGTATGATACTAATCTGTACGGAAAAGCACCCAATTTTGTTCAAATTAAACATGTTTTGCAAATATCCCCAAAATACACCAAATTTAAGCAAACTGGGAGCATTCATTTGTAACAAAAAGCACCCAATCGCTATACCAAAATCTGTGAAAATAAAACACCCCAAAATCTGGGCTTGAAATTTTAAAATTCATAAAACTAAAGTTAACTGACAATACTGAAGATGTAACTTGGCAAAATTCTTGCAGTTGCAACTTGAAACAAGATGGTTCGCGAACCAGTAGTCTCGCCCGCGTATCGACCGCCTACTTAATAATTCAGTTGTGGGGTGGATCCCAAGGGAAAGGTCATACAACGGGGTCACCATTGGCACTTTTGATAACTGGTCCAAGGCACACAATTTGACACCTTAATCTTTGAAATAGGACAAAGTTGAAAATTTGACCCCAAGGGAAAGGTCGGACAACGGGGTCACCATTGACACTTTTGATCTCTGGTCCAAGACGTACAATTTGACACCTCAACCTTTGAAATCAGACAAAGTTGAAAATTTGACCTTTCTTTTGACCTTTGACCACAGCGGACGTCGGACGGCGGACAGAAAATTGCATTGCTATGTCTCTTTCTGAAAATTTTCAGGCGAGACAAAAACTATAATTGTTTAACTTCATATTGACATGTGAGTACAAGAAAGTCGTATCTGCAATAGCTGCCATTCGTTATAAATTTGGATTTCACACTGTATAATCTCCAGTTTTGGGTCAGTGGTTCTTGAAATGGTTCTTCAGGTGACTGTCATTTCAAGAGCATCTGACATATGGCAGGGAAATTTTGAGCAATTTTTCACACTTTATAGTGATGAAATGATAAATATAACATAAGGCAGCCATTGCAGATATGACTTTCTTGCACTCACATGACGATATTTCTTATAGAAATTCACAAATATAGTACCTGAATTAATAGGTTTATCATGAGGTAGCTGATACAAGGCACTGCCGCGGCCATCAACCTTACGAATATCCCAAAGCTTCACGGTTTTGTCGGTCGATGCGGTAGCTAGAAGCCATTCACATTTCTTGTTGAATTCACAGTGAGTCACCTTCTGCTTGTGTAATCGATGTGACCACACCTGCACAATGAACATAAACAAAAATCTCTGATGTTATTCATTGCATTAAGAATCTGTGGGACATAAAACTCTCCTTGCAGTTTCTGGGTCATTCATACATGTAATAATCACTTCCTACGGAAGACGAAATGTCACGTCAAAAGATATATTTACACAAAAATTCTTCCTGCCTCTCTATCACTCATACATCCAATAACTACTGCAAAGAGGTGTTTACACAAAAAACTCTTCTTGCCATTTCTTTACGTAATTACCAGGACCAGTTAGTCCTTGCCTTTATGTTTTCCCAGTACCTCATTTGCCATGGATGCTCTTGTTGAGATTCTTCCTTATCATTTATATCTATTATGGAAAAAATTGCACCTGGGATCTATATATCATTTTGTATTACAGCACCTAAGCTGTGGAACAGCTTCCCAAGAAACAACAAGGCCAGGGAGGCATGCTCATTTACAAAGATCTTCACATTAACTGACCACTTTTTCCGCCCGAGGCTGAAGGCAGTTTACCTCTAAACTGACTTCTAAAGTAAATTCAAATTATCTTTAGTAATATTCTACATTACTCCGTGAGACTTCAGCATAATACACCTGTATGAACTGTACTTACACATTGTTTTTGAAGGTAAGGGCAGTGATTGTAGTTATACTTCAATGTTAGTTTGGGTGTCTGGCAGACATCCTACGCCTGAGCTGACAGTAATCTAGCCCTACGTCAGGAAAAGGCGAAAGACTTAATTTATCACCCATTTCCATATGTCTATTCATCAGTATATCCATTTTGTTGACTTGTGTTTCTTGTATCAATGCACATAGATCATTCTTAAAATTGTACTTGTTGTTTGCTTGGAGATCTATATCCAAGGGTTTAGCCAGAGAGACGTCCAACCATCATTTGGACGGCTGATCATGAAAACGGACGCCCTGTAAAATGCAAAGGCTGTCCAATAAGCGTCCAAAAATGCATTTTACCATTTGAAATTCAATGTTGAATGTTTCATCATCATCACAAAATCTGATCAATTTCTGTACTTTGTGGACTTTATACCGTGTTGTGTCTTCGTTCGTTTGCCAGAAGGTCGCAATGATCATCGTCTTCTTTGTCAAATATGAATATTAATCATGCTGACGTCACAATGTCTTCTGCCTTGGAATTTGGACGCCCTACTTTCAAATTCTGGCTAAACCCTTGTCTATATCATCAAATTATCTGGTACACTATATCTTGCTTTTTCATCACCCTTTCGTTTGATTGATCTTTACCTTTTCCCCTTGTCTTGTCATTAGTATAGTATTTCCAAGGTTATCTCCTGCAACAAGCACATTGTTTCTGTAATTCACATCTAAACTGCAATACCAGTAACTGCAAAAATAAAAACAGCATGCAATCATCAGAAAAATAAGGTAAAATTACATAGAAACTGCATTGAAAAGTCAGTACTGAAGATCGTGACTTTAGTACTCTTTTGAACCCAAACATCAAGAACACCTTCATAGTTGAAATATGTGAATTTTATATGCGCTTCTTTATTAAAGTCAGAAAGGTGTTCATGAAATAGATGCATATTGTGTACGCTTTTAGTTCCAAGTAGTTCTATAAATTATGTTAGACAAAGCCAGGTATTGACTTACAACTTCAGCTTTCGACATCCTTGATTACAAGTGGCTGATTTTCCCGCTAGTGATGTCTTTCTTAGAGGGCGAAGTTCTTTTCAAGGACCAAGGACTACATGACAAAACCTGGCTTCAAGGACTAAAACACTGGAAAAAAAACAATGTTACAAGTTAGAGAACAAAAATGATTTGCTAACAACCCTCATGAAACAATGTATAGGGTGATTCGGATACTCTATCACCGTGCAAAATGTTACACCTGGTTAAAGAGGTTATGACCTAAAATTTTAGATGTTTCGTTATAAATAGGTCAAGCTCCTGGGACGTTTTACTGGCCTCGGATATTTTGTGTGACAAATGACTTGGTTTTTGTGGCTAAACATCTGTAACAGAAAGATTTCCTTCAAATGGTGAAAGAATCATTTAAATCAGAGCAAGTTTGAGCTTTTTACAGTGATTTTTACGAGCTGATGTCCACAACTTCCGGTTGAGGCTCACGATTTAAAGGTCCAGAAGGCCCTTGAGAAAGATGTTTGGCCTGCTAGAACAGCTCTGATTTAAATAATGTGATTAGTTATGGGTAATATAGTATGCTGTCCATCTTTGACCACCAATTTGATTGAATTAGAAAATAAAATTTTGAATGCCATACCACGACCTAATCTCCAGGATGGAGAACATGCCTGGAGGAAAAAGGGTTAAAAAGTGATTAGCAGCGATGTACCAGGTGTCCCAAAAAATGGTTACATGTAGAAAAATGATGTTGTGCTAAGACTATAGTAGTTAGAGAAACGAAACTTTACACATATTATTTTACATCCCTTTTTATATAGATACCCGTAAAATTTTGATATCACAGCATTATTAGAGTTATCAACAAAGATAGATACCTTTGTCAGAAAAGCATTTGTTTCTAATTCAACAAAATAATAAGCATACACGTTTTGTAGTATCTTAATGTGCATTTTATTCTAAATGATCAGATCAGACTTTATATTAAACCAAATTTGATACAATTTTAATTGAATAATAAGTGAACTCTCTTTTAGTATATCTATTATGCAAATTACAGATACCTGCATTCAATGCATTCCAGAATGTGTTGTTTATATTGAACCTGTCAATCAAGTTTTGGCGCGAAAGTTGATGAATACGCATAGGCCCTAATCATGATAAAGCACAATCAAATTTTCATGGGTAACATTAATTCTTTAACTGTTTAGTTTAAACTGCAAACTTGTGTAAATTTTGAAAACAAAAATAATCTTAAACTTACAGGACATGTTTAAATTATAATTTTCTTTATAGTAGGAAAAATCTGATCGACATTTAGAAATAACAGAAAAAGCAAAAATTTGAATCAGTTGCCATTTTTGCCCAAAATCAGATTTTGAAATAATTTTCAGACCTGTAGTAATTTATGCAACATAATTACGTAACAACTAGTCAAATTTTAATGATTTTGGTACCAATGGGAAGAAGAAACTCTACCCTATACTATGGTATGCACAACCTAACTTTGGACATGTCAATTTCAAGTTTACATGGGGTTGAACGAGGGTTAAAATCACATCAAACGAACATGCTTCCAATTTTGTTGAATTTTGAAAAAATGCATTTCTGACATAGGTATCTATTTTTGTTAATAACTCAAAAACCAATAACGCTGTGATATCACAATTTTACGAGTATTTAGTAGAGGGTTGTAATACAATGTGTGCAAAGTTTCTCTGACTGCTATAGTTTTAGCACACAGTCATTTTACTACATATGTAACCATTTTTGGGGACACCTGGTATTTAAACAATTTGGTGAAAACTGTTAAAAAAGGTTTTTAAAAGGAAGATAATATTAGCTAGGTGTACATGTTTACCCTTTCAAAGTGTTGAAATTCTTCTTTTAATGTATGTCAGGTAAAGCTTGTATATACTTATCTGAATCACCTATGCAGTAAAATAGTTACCTATCCTCTTAGTCATGAATGTTGAATGCATTGATTTGCATGCTGAAATCAAGTTGTATCAAGTTGTGTAAGGCTTTGCATCCAAAAAACCCACAGACTTTTGCTTGTGTCATTCCCTCAGATTCAAACTATGCACAAATATAAGGGAATGTATCTTCCTATGGGATTTAAAGTGCCTGGTCCACGCGTAGGCCGTGCTTGTTTTGATTTCGCAAATGCAACACGCATGCGCAGCAAACGCAGAATAGAGTTTTGAAGCCCAAAAAATTCACATTATCTTATTTTCGTGAAAAATAGGTCATTGACCCCCAATTTTTATTTTGTTAATTGAAAAAACATACTTTTGCGCAATTTTTTAAGAAAAAATGACAAAATATTTCGGTGAAAAGTTTTTGAATCAACACTAAATAATGTCACTTTTACCACATTTCTTATAGACCCCTGTACTAATTTTTTCCAAAAAAACTCAAAAAATGTTGTTTTTAAACCAACTCTCATGCAAAAACAAGTCGATGACCCCAAATTTTTATTTTAAAACTCGGTTCTACATTGATAAAATATCATTCATGCCGATTTTTACAAGAAAATTTCGGGCAGATCTATCATGGACCAGACACCTTAAAGTGTTCTTGATTAGGATTGAAAGGGTCACCATCTTTTTCTTAGACGTCAAGCAAAGGTGTTTGGACGCAAATATACACTGAGGCACAATATTACACTTTATATACAACTACCATGCATAACAAACTTACTCCCAGTCCCCTGTATTAAGGAAGATTTGTCGTTGGTTGTCATAAAAACCCTGTCTGCGAACCATTCCATCGTTAGATGATGTATACACATAAGACGGGTCAGATATATCAATCTGCAGATTAGTAATCGAGCCACCTTTACCAATCTAATACAAAACACAAAAAATAATGATGAATATTTATTTACCTCCAATCCATTGTGTTCAGATAGACAGTTTTGTTTTTGCCTTGGAAATCTTGTCGTGATACCATGCCATCGATAGAGGATGTAAAGATGTAGGAGGGGTCGGATATGTCAAATTCAAGATTGGTTACTGAGCCACCCTTGCCAATCTATGGGATGACAGAAAAATTGATTCAGATACAAATTTATGATCAATTTTTGAGCCATATTATGTCCTTCTTATATAATAGTACTTGCAGGTATTCGTTGAAGAAAACGGGGGGAAAGGTATACTTTAGGTCCCATCAAAAACTATACCCTAACCCTAAGTACACTTGGTCCAATAAGAGTGATTGATCCTGTTTGAAAGGCATTATGTGCTAGTAGTGCCTTGTGGTTTTCGCTACCTCGATCAGTTGGCTAGTTCTCGGACGGTTAAACATGAGTTGTATTGATCGTTTCCAGTTCGAGTCCAGCTGGAGCTGAGTGCAGCCTGAGTGTGCGAAAATTGTATATTCTATGAGGGTGTGAATTGCTCAAGCTAGGCTTACGTCAATTAATGTAGGCCGCAATAAGCCCTTTGGCCCCAGGGAGTCCAAGTAGTCATTTAAAGGAGCTTGGTCCGATATTTCAAAATTAAGTTTTCAATGCCATATGAAAGATGATCACTAAAGAGGTTTAATTTTCAAATTTCAGCTGAATTTGTTAAACAGTTTTGATTTTATAGACAATTTTGTCAGAGACGCTAATGCGTTACTTTGTAAAATTAATTATGGTTACCATAATTAGACACATTTTCATGTATATCTTCAAAACGGTACATAACTCAGCCATGAAATTTTACATGGGTTATGAGAAAAATATCAGCAACATTTTGGTACCAAAATCTCAAAGAGTTTGAAAAAAGTTGAGAGAATCGGACCAGGCTCCTTTAACCAAATAATTAGAACTAATTGTATGTGCTCTGTAAAGTGTGCTGGGGCCGCAAGGAATTACAAGTCAGGGGAGGTGTAGTGCACTCTAAATCACCTGCATTTATTTAGAGTTAACTACACAGACAGACCAACTTACCCCTTTAACAAATGTTATCCCATCAGTCTTGGCAAAATCCCACAAGATTAAATCTCCTCCTTTAGATCCTACTGCCAGAGTGCTTGGTAGCGTTGGATGCCATTGCATAGCGGTTACCCGTCTGTCAAATGGACTTGCTGTGGTCAAAATTTGATAATCAGGTAGCTGCTCAATGTAGGACTGTACCACTGCCTGTAAAAGGGGAGGTATAAATATACACAATCAAGTATGTGTTTAATGCCTTCTAAAACAAGCAAAAAGCAACTTGTTTCAGGGATTTCTCAAATCAAGAGAAATGACGCTGTATCAGAATTAGAAGTCTTGACTCACAGGCACTCGGGCTCAGATTTGATTCCTGGCAGGATCAGTTGTAAAATAATAATAATGTACACCATTTTTAAAGCGCCTTTTCCTATCCAATTCAAGGTGCTGGTGGCTATTATTACGCTGCTGTCAGGAAACTGTCACAAACCATTTCACTTCAACTACGCATCACCAGCCAAGCACACTGCCTATCTGCACTTAGATAGTAATGTTCCCCATAACAGATACCCTATAACACTCAGGTCAACGAAGCGATGGAAATTAAATATCTTGTCCAAGAACATAACCCGTTGGCCATAGCGGGGCTCCATTTCACGACCTACTAATTTGGAGTCCTACCCTATTTTACTAGACCACATGATCTTCCACTTCCCATATGCAGTGTTTAGACATGCATGCATGCGTAAAAAACTTCAAGAGAAATTGTTGTCATTTTGAGGGGACATTAAGCCATCAGTCCAGTCCCATGTACAGAAGAGGCATACATGCACATGCAATTCATCATTATCATCTGTCGACCGCAGAGCAGAAGACTACAAATTTTCTCCAGCCACAACGATCCTCTGCTTGAGACAGTTTATCATGTTGTCTGTGTCTGCCAACAGGTATTGGATGTATCTGAGAAAAACCTGCCTTCCTGGTTTTCTTTTCCCGTGTGTAGGTATATACACTCAGTCCATACTCCTTGCATGGTTCTGACATTTTCCACTAGCGGGGATGTCTGGGTTAGATATAGATGGTACCATTGGTCATTCTGTTAATTCTCTTGATTCGGGCCAAGGATGATTCAAAAACATGATGTCCAAAAGGCATTGATCTCACTTTCTATTGCTTTCGACAGGACTCACAACTCCATACATAAGGACAGTGACACACTGGTAGTATTATGCAGTTACAGTTAGCTTTGTAACGATTTATGACTACACCTGATTGTTCCCAGCTTGACTTTCAAATAGCATATCCTCCTCCCCCCCCCCCCCCACCTGCCTTGCCAATGCCACACACACTGTTTCTCACCTGTCTCAAACTCTTCTCTGGTGTAATACCCATAGTGTTATGTTGAAGTCTGTAGATGAGATTGTTGCTATGGAGACCATATGGATTGAATCCGGATAACTTTGGCTGCAGTCTCTGCCTCACACTCATGGCTTCAGGAACAGTAACTACTTGTGGTGGTGTGTTTTCTTTAGATTCACTAGATGGTTTCTGAAACAAAAGCAATATAAACCAGGCTTGAACCATAGAAATTATATCTCTATGCTTGAACATATTACCTCAACTAAATGGTATGACCTACTTCTTTTCTAATTTTGAACATCTCAGACTAGACTGCTATAAAACACAAAACCTTTCCTGCTCAGGTTGTCATGAATTCCTTGTGACATTCAGTTATCCCAGTGATGAGGCCAAAAACACTAAAAATGTAACTTTCTGTCGAGTCATAGGGTGTAAATAGATAGATAGGGTAGGGCAATTAATTATATGATACATCAAAGTTCCTATGAGTCAGCAAAAAATGCGAACCAGTTGATTTTGATTCAGAGGGGGAAACTACAGAAGAACTGGCTTCACTGTAATAGTGCTTTATTATAATGTCATAACTGAACAAGAGCTTATATATATAGGAAAAACTACTATATGTCAACCTGTTTTGGTCAGTAAACAAGGGGTTTTTCCAACACAATCTTTTTATAAACCACATGTCTCACAATGATTGATCTAGATCTGAAATGTCATTTTAAAGAACCATACATGTAATCCAATTGTTTTAAATTTAAGTTTTCAGTTTCATATAAAAAAGATAGTTCTTAAACATGAAAAGAACTAAAGAGAATTTACTTTCTAAATTTACTAAAATGGGTCACGTTGCAAGACTATCACTTTTTTACTAGTCGACTAGTCGGCATCAAATAGTCGCGACTTCGACTATCTTGGCGACTATTATTGACAAAAGTTTAACCGAAAATAGTAATGTAATTTTCGTAAGGTATATGCATCAAATGAATATATTCAGACTTGAATATATTTTTTGCAAAACTTACGCCAGCATGTAGGGCAAATATGTTATTAACACTTACCATTAAAAGAAAAGAACATGTTTGAACCATTTTTTAACGGGCGCAGACAGCGGTAAAGCTAAATTTGGGATTCTGGTGAAAAATTTTGACGACCTGTGCACATGATTTTCAGTAAAATTTCACACGTGGTACATGTATGCCGTATACAATTTTTTGTCTCTAGTATGAGTCGAAATATGGTGGAGAAAATGATAAATAAACATTTTATATCTCAAGAACGGAATGTGTACCAGCTGTAAAATTTCTCCTGGTTTATGATCTGAGGAAAATATGAGCAATACTTTGGTACCCAAAACCTTTAATCTCAATTAAGTTCTTAAATAAAGTTGAAACTATCAGACCAATTAATTTTTGATGAATACAACTAAATTCAAAAATTTAGCATCAATAAATGTTTGGCAGACATTTGTGATAACATACCTCATTTCTGCCCATCTCACTCATCTGCATCTTGCTTCCAGCTTGGTCGTCTTCTCCATTCTGCTTGGGCAATTTCTTGCCTGGTTTGTTTTCATGATTCTCATTCTCATTTCCATTTACCAAAGTTCTTTTCCTTGAACTTCTTCTGGGCATGTTGAACAAAGTACTCTGGCAATGAAATATGAAAAATAGATATGAACTAGGTAGAATGATGGTCTATACCCACATTGGATAAAATGCTTATTTCCCTGCAAGCTGTGCAAAATTTGTCTTTAGGCGACAAAAAACCCTGTTTTACATGTGAGCAAACCTTCGAAGACGGTCAGGTGAATTTTTTCACAAATTTTTGTCTCCTATAGCCCAAAAATGGGAGAAAAGATAAAAGTTTTTACAAAGAATTTTATTGGCCAAAAAAACCCAGCTGATTTTACATGATTTTATCAAAACAAACTTCCAAAACGCAAATTTAGGGTCAGTCTGTACAGTATTTTTTGTCACCTTAGCATTCCTGCTGGATAGGTTTCCCTCCAGTGTGTAAAGATTTCCTTTTTTTGAGTTTTTTACAAGTTGCCATTAAAGGAGCTTGGTCCGATTTTTAAAATTTAAAAGATGACCACTAAAGAAGTCTAAATTTCAAATTGCAGCTGAATCTGTCAAACCATTTTGATTTTATGGGCAATTTTGTACTTCAGAGCTGCCTATACGTTAATATATAAAATCAATTATGGTTACCATAATAAGACACATTTTCATACATATCTCCGAACGGAACATAACCCAGCCGGGAAATTTCACATGGGTTATGAGAAAGATATGAGCAATATTTTGCTACCAAAATCTCAAAACATTTGAAAAAAACTTGAGGCATAAGCATAACTTTAAGCATAACTTTATTTTCCACAATGTTAAGTATACATGTACAGTAAAACAAAATAATTTTGATACAATATACAGATAAAACATGTGGAGGAGAACTGGATAATAAGCTTTAAAGGCCTGTAAAGTCCCAGTCTCCTAGAGATACATATAAAATGATACTCAAGTTACATTACATGTAAATAGGTTGAACATCTAATATCATCAAAATGATCAACTCAACCTAATACTGTGATATTAAAGCATTCTTATGTGAATTTTTGAATAATTTAGTGGTTTTAGATGATTTAATATTTTGAGGAATTCCATTCCAAACTTTCACACCTTGATATGTTATTGCTTTCCGCCCTAATTCAGTTCTTATTTTAGGATATTTAAAGTCTGAAGCATGTCTTGTATTATAGTTATGATTATCATCATTAGGATTAAACATGCTATTAAAAACAGAAGGCAGTGATTTGTTACAATAATTATACATAAAAGAACCAATATTTTGGCAAGCGGACCAGGCTCCTTTAAATCAATACTATAAAGTGTTAAAATGAAACACCCCTGTCATCCATGACTTATGATTTGTTTAGCTTATTGGGTTTGTTTTTGGTAGATATTAATGCCATCCAAACGATTTGGCTTAAATCTACATCGGAACCTATGCCCACGCTACCACACTGGGCATTGGATTTCCCAAACCACTCTCGTTACCACACGTCTCCAATGGTATGGTAGCCGAAAATTCATCCTAAAATCTTGTGATCCAAGAAAGCAAACAATCTGAGCTCTCGTAATCAGTAATAGATCCTATACATATTTAAATTATACCTAACTTGGTATTTTTACATTATTTCTTACCTTCAAATCGAAGAAATTTTCCGAGAAGACACGCTGTGCCTACTTACTGAACGTTGTTTTTGTTGCTTTTTATCGCGATATTTCCGTAAAAATATAAATATTCATAAGTGACTTCATAAAACTAACGTCTTCTACAACAACATTATACATCAATCAATCAATAATACACTGTACTTGCATGACATGCATACCCCATGAAGGAGTCTATTCGTACAGGGGACCAACGGCTTTACGTGACTTCAGAACAACAGAGCAAGTTAAGTTTCTTGCCCAAGGAAACAAGGAGACGAAAACCGCCCGGGCAGGGGCTCAAACCCACAACCTCTGTATTACAAGACCCGTGCTCTAACCGCTCAACCACGCTCCCTCGCAAATGGAACCAAGATTTTTCTAGGTCAAGATACGCATGGTATAAAGGTCATTTTGAGGTCACATCAGATAATTAACAATAAATTTGCAAATGGCCAAATATCATGTTTGTTTGTTTGTTTGTTTTTTTTGGCCTTTCTGTATAATTTTAAAGAAAGTTTACTGTGTATGTGTGACCTGGGATTTCTGAATTTTGTTTTTTTTTTTTGGGGGGGGGGTATTTTTTTATCTTTCTATATTTTTTATCATGTTTTACATTTGACACTGTGCCTACAAATGAATTTTAAAATTAATGATTAACGTACGACACTATTTTGGTGAGTAAGTTTATTTTTTTGGAGGATAAATGCGCACGTGTACATTCACTTCCTATATATGGCATTCTATGAGTTAGACTTGTAGTATAGAAAGGATAACTCATTGTTCAGAGTAGAGGAAATCGAGGTGAACATGTGCTAAGTTTAAAAGTCATGATTTCAACAAAAAATTTAAAAAGTAAAAAAAAAATGACCATCAAATACAGTAGGGTGCAGAAAATATTTATTGAAAAGAATGAGGTACTTGATCATCTAAAACTTCCATGCTAAAGATCAATCATAAATGAAAACAATCACTCCCAGCAGATACACGAAGGATCGTATTCTTCAGCGTTGTATAAAAAACAATTGCCATGGCATGGGCTAGGCTTGAAACTAGCCTCAACACAGGCCTTCCAATGAACATACTATACTGGTATATCTATAGGCCTGAGCTGAGAGAATCGAGGTGAACATGTGTTCAATTAAAGAAATTGGAATTTTAGAAGGTAAAAAAATGAACATCGAATAGGGTGCAGAAAACCTTAAATATTGACAAGAATGAGATACTTGATAAATCGCTCCCTGCAAATGCAGGAAGAATCGTATTCTACAACGTGGTAAACAAAAAGATTTTCCATGGGCCAGGCTAAGCATATGCTGATCGAATCAGCGCTTGTTCCCTTAGCCCACAAGCGCTGACGAATAGCCAATGCCTTCCTCTTCAGGGACCCGTGGTAAATCTAAATTGTCAAAGTTTAGCCACTAATTTATGTCACTTAAAATACAATCATACTCACAATTTGCACATAATCCTGTTCAGTAGACACTCACGCGTGTTTTATTTTAAATCCAAAGTTTGTGGTTAAAATTATGAAAAAGTGAAAAAAATCGCTCGAATTCTCACTGCACAACAGTATTCCATGTTGACAAACAGAAAAACACACATGATTTTTTTATTGTCTTGAGACTCATTACCGTACCATTTATGGTTCCCTCGGAAAATTAATACGCTGTGTTAATATTTTCGGTAAAATATAACAGAACTACATTTTTTGCGACCGTACATCATGTCTACAAAATTATATTACAGAAAACGAGGCATCGTAACCATGGAAACCTAAACTATTCTTCATATCTATGAAGGTAACTTGTGGGTTAAGGGAACAAGCGCCTAAGCCCATAAATTTTATAATGGCCACATCAATCAATCATGATTCATGCACATTATCAACATCATATTTCAATTATTTGTCATAAAGCTTACTTACCAAAAATCATCAATCAATCACAACTCAGTTGGAAGTAGTATTAAAGCTAAACCCTAGCACGAATATTTTTTCAAACTGGCGTCACAATATTATACTCAGTGAACCAATTGATGAGTCATTTGTGGAACACTTTTCACATGCCCGCGAGCTGATCGTTTCATAAGGCTCAGCTGAGCTGTAATGCGCATGCGTAATAACAGCTTCGTCACCAGTTGTACAGACAGCCGTGACAGAATAAACAAATCGAAACTAAGGGCGCAACTTTTAAAACTTCTTTCTATTTTAATAATAATATTATTAGATTAGGCAAACATAGTGAACATACATAAATAGTTTGTATCAAAGCTGCAGCGCGCATTTATTAAAATCGTGCGAATTTACGAAGTTTTTTCCCTTCTATATTTATTTTATTCCATTCTTTTTGAAACAATATCGCTTTAAAGTCTTGACACTTGAATAAAAACAAGTTTAAGTTCAAATATCCTTGTAGCTTGTCATTATTATTTGTCTGCAATATTTCAATGACTAGGCCTACTATGGTTAAACCATGGAGGTAATATACTAACGGTAATATTACCTCCATGGTTAAACCATGGAGGTAATATACTAACGGTAATATTACCTCCATGGTTAAACCCTGGTTTTACAGTCAAAATTTTCATCCAAGAGGAATAAAAAATGTAGGTAAAAACGCATTTCGGATTTATATAGTTTTTCACCCAGTGTCGGAGCTTCGAGACAAACAATTAAATTATCATAATTTTGACTTACAACAGAATTGGCCTCGAAGCCGGGCCTCGAAGAAGAGCTGTCAGTAGGGTAACTTGGGAACGGGGATGGGGATGAAGGCTTCCGATCCAAAGGAAGGGAAGGAAAGACAAAACAAGGGGATGGGAAAATGAAAAGAGAACAGAAAAAGAGGAAGGAAAATAAAAGATGGAAAGGAAAGAAGGGAGGGTAAAAATAATAAAATAAATGTTGGTGCTTATATAGCGCTTTTCCAGAATTGATCAAAGCGCTTTACATTTATTCCGTTACCAATAGAATATATCCAACTTACGCGGCTGCCTTACAATCACGGCGCCTATTGAGTATATTCCTAGTAACTACCCATGATAACGCTTGGGTCGACGAAGCAATTAGGATTAAATGTCTTGCCCAAGGACATAACCCGTTGGCCGTAGCGGGGCTCGACCTCACGACCTACTGATTCGGAGTCCTGCTCTGTTCCACTAGACCACACAAGCTCCTTAAAAGCAAAAACAAGCTTTTAATCAGGAATAAAAAAAAGCTAAAAAAGAAGAGATTTTACCACCCTTTTTAGACTTGAAATAAGCTAATATCAACCATTGTTTTCTAATATTGCCAGCATTATAAACACTCGGTTTTCAGTTAAAAAGTGCATTTTCAGTGGCGTGCCCAGGATACTTTGAGTGGAAGGTTAAAATTTTAGGGGGGGGGGGGAATTATGTAACTTTGATAATGCACGCGTAGCGCACGAAAAAATCTGTTAATACAGCTAAAAAATGTTTAAAAATCTTGAAATTCGTGCAAAACTTAGCAAATTTTGACTGAATATTGACAAATTACTTTAAAATTCGCGCAACACAATTTTGCTTTTTCACATTTAAATTATCAGAAACAAAGGGAAATTCAAGGTCTCACAAGCCACACCATTTTCATTATGTATAAACAATGTACAACTGAACACAGTTGATTCGTTTCGTTGATTAGTCGATCTCCAGTTGCTTTGTCGGTGACCAAACTTGACTCCCTAGTTGGCGAGAGGTTAGCTTATCTGTATAGTTTTCTATGGCAATTTTTCTTCATTTTACCACTTTTGCGGGTGCACGTACTGCGTCAAATTACTAACAATAAATATTAATCTAAAAACAAAGGTTTGTAGGAGCATATAGGGCTTGTTAGTAAACTATTTTTTTTTTTGCGTTTTTGCTACCGTTTTATGTTTGTGAAAGATTAAACAGATTGTTTCATGAAAAGTAAGGAAACAAACCGTTTTTTCTCCTATTTGTGGATCAAAAGATTTGTAGTCAACTAGTTGTCTAACAGCCTTGGAGTATGGTAGATATTTTGATATGGATACCAAAAATTTAGACAATGAAATTATAACTCATTTTTGTGCACCAGCAAAATGAACCTGAGTACGGTGTTGCGTACGATTTAGAATCATGTGCCAACTTGAAACTGTTTTATATTGCCATCTATGTGAAATAGGTTTCATGCTGGCACATGTATGTCGATCGCACACAACATGTGTGTATGTAAATTTCAATATCCACATGATTGATTTTATGATAAATACTAGCAGTTGTAGGCCTACTTAAAATATTAATCACTGTGAATAATGAGCTGCGGAAGTGACATGGCTTTTGTGCAAATCACTCGTTGTGAAGGATGCTTTGAGTCACTGGTTCCAAACAATCTGGGTGATAATTTTTGCCACATGTTAATCGGGCTGATTATACATATTTCGCTAATCTATGATTGTGATTTAGTTCAACAGATTTGTTCCGCTCTGTTAACACCCCGAGACACCACTAACCCGGTAATATATTCAGACTACTTATCTTTCTAATAATGGGTGTTGTTTTGGTGAAGGTCACTATAAGTCACGCTGCGGTTAGCTTACAACGACAATGTTTGGCCGCAGTTGGCGCTGTGAAAATTTGCAAGTTGTATACATTGTGAAGCGCACGGCAAGTTTTTCAATGATTTTCAAAACATTTAAAACTATTTTTCTTCCCTTTCCTTTCGATTGTTTTTTCTCTT
>JXSR01S024374.1:12669-25839 GCA_000969725.1 Ophiothrix spiculata
TCACCATCATGACCACGGTCTAACACCATGAACACCGAGTCTTACATGTCAAATCAAATACCGTATTAGGAGAAGTCAAAGTGTCGGTATGACATAAAATACAGAGAGGACCGAACTTACAGATGCTACTGTAGCTTATTTTATAACTTCACTTGGAAGGTTGTTACATTTAAAAGTCGTACAGCATTTCAGACTTAAAATTTTACAGGTAAAAATAAAACCTCACTGTTTGAGTCAAGAGAAGATAGTGTGTGTATCGCATCATGCATTGCTCCCTATGGGATTGTTTGTACAGGAAATTATGTGAGTAGTTAGTGATGAAATGCCCATAAATCACAGTTAATTGTTGTAATCTTGTATTTTGGGCATGTTTCATCACTAACTACTCACATGACTTCCTGTACAAAATTTCTTATAGGAAGCAATGCATGATGGGATACACACGATATCTTCTCTTGTTTGAGTCCATCATTGTTTACTTTTAGTTAAAGAACAAGCTTCAATATGCAATACGTCATGTTCCTGAAACAGAGAAACTTCAAATACATTCGTCATGCTTTATCGATATGTACCACGTGTATTAAAAAAAATTGTGAACGGATTAAAACTGATTTTGACCTTGATAAAAGCACCAAATCATAATTTTTATGATAATGTAGTAAAGCAAATTTAATAAGCTTTCAAATGCAGAAAAAATGATGGAAATCGGATGAAAAATAAAAAAGATATGACCAATTTTGTAAGTACGTGTCTTTTTCTTCCATTCCAATGGGATTTACACAGTTAAGCAAGATATTACATATCACAATTACGGGTTATGGCATTATGATAAAAGCTAAAAGTACTCACAAAATTGGTCATATCTTTTTTATTTCTATAATTTTTTCTGCATTTGAAAGCTTATTTAATCTGCTTTAATACAATAACAAGAACATTATGATTTGGTGCTTTTATCAAGGTCAAAATCAGATTTAATCAGTGCACAATTTTTTACACGTGGTACATCATAGCGCAAGGTTCAACCCGTGAGTTAGGTGATAGTGTATGTCGCACTTGTCTACGGTACAACATTTAGCCTTCATTGCAGTTCGCTGTGCTGATGAAGCCTTGCGATAAACGTTTCAACATTCGCGTGTACGTAACTGTATAGTGAAGGATTAACCACCTACAATACGTACTTCGGAAGTGAAATATGTGGCGAAAAACGGACCGGTCTGTTTTTTGGTCCAAAATCTTTATACTTAAGTCTATGAAGTTGACATTTTCAGGGAGTGTAAACTATTGTTTGTAGATTTAGTTTTAAATAGTTTTTTTTCCAAAATCTGGCAAAGCTTGTTTGTAAATCTAAACGAAATTTGGTCAAATTGAAAAAAAAAATCTTAAAAAACACCAACTTATTTTTGTCAAATGAGAATTATCAGGATAGATAACAATAAAAAAACTAATTTTGTACAAAAACAGTTAAACTAGAATTTTAACTGACTTAAAATTTAAGTTCAATCTTATATTGTAAGAACAAGTACGAAACAAAATTTCATGTAAATTTTATGTTAATTAGGTGATAACTCCAGAACCCTTCACCTTCAATTTTTGAAAAAAAAAAAAATACGGAGACACCTCAGATATTATACTACGGTATGCTTTTCTTTCTTTTTCTCTTTTCCTTCCCCTTTTCCCTCTTCTTCCCTCTTCCCTTTTTCCTCTTCTTCCTCCTTTTCTTCCCTTCCCGATTTTTTTGCGTAACCAAGGGGGGGAGGGGGCAAGCCCAAACACCAGGGGCGGACTGGGTTGGCCAACCGGCCGTGGCAAAACTTTAAAGCGACCCTTTCGACCATTGCAGCGAAGCGAGGGTAGCGTGTAACGGGCAGGGTCCAGGGGTCCAACCGGCCCTGAGCGGCCCTAAACCAAGCGGCACATGTGGCGATCGCCAAAACGCCACCGTTGCCAGTCCGCCTATGCCCAACATCCCCAACCCACCCCACACCCCTATTGGTTACGCCCCTAACGAGTGGGGAAGTCTACAAACTGGAATAAGTCATTACCCCTGATTCACTTGATCAGTCAGTTGGTGTATTACTTGGCTAATATATATTTAAATTTATACACTCTGTGTTAAGTATACGTTGAAACAGTTACTAACGCATTTTTTAATCCAGTGTAGTTGCACGCTGCGTATCGCGTAATGCGTTGAACAATTGCATGTACACGTACATTGAACATGCTCGCGCTTGTATGGTAACATTCATTTTAAACCAAAGGTAAATCTAAATGTCAATGATTAACATGGGACGATGGATGTTTGTATTTTCTAGGTTTCATTGAAATAGCAAACATATTTTCAAAAAGTTGTGCTTTTTCATTTTTAGCAATTTCATTCTAGTCATTGTCGTGTATGAATAAGGTAAATAAATGCTCTTTACTTGGCACTTATGAGATTGTACTAAAATAATACACTTTGTACTAAAGTCGAAGTTGTCCAACTCACTCGACTGCGCCTCGTGAGTGCGGACAACTCGAACTTCAGCACGTGGTGCATTATTGTTGTACAATTTCACTAGCGTCAAGTAATACGTAGTTATTAACTCTTGTTCTATGGAGCGATTTTCACAAACATGTTATACGGAGGGGTACGGGGGTTATTCCGTGTAGTTTAATTAGACCCGGACTCCTGGTAATGGGCATTAATTGGCGTATTAAGGGGTGGACAAGGTGGGCAATTTGCCCACCTCGGAAATTTTTTGGAGACATTTGAAGACCTGGGAGAAAAATAAAGGGAGCAGGAACTGCCCTTTTCCCATAAAATTAAAACAATTAGAGCTTAAAATCATTAACAATCAGGTTTAAAACTTCATAAAGCACAATATTTGGCGGTTTTTCTTGAAAAACTAGGCCGATTCGCTCCACTGGAACCCTTTTTAAAGTCGCTCGATAAAATCAATTGGAGAAATCTTGGGTAGTTTGCCAAACCTTGGAGAAAGGTCTGGCTACGTCACTAGTTATGGGGGACACTCAGTCTCAATACACCGGTGTGGTAGGAATGTAAGTCCCCGTTCTTATTGTCTGGGTTGTACAGTAAAGTATCTTAGGCTAGCTTTTCTCACGCAACACACGGTTTCACGCTTTACTCCGTTGTGGTCTATGGAATGTGGACTACCATTTCAGGGGGACCAAGAATCTTTTCACACCGGTGCGGTGTAATGAAACTGAGTGTCCCTCATAACTAGTCCGGGTCTGATTGAATTACACGGAATAAGTCGCAATCGATGATTTATTGATTGCACATTTACAAGTACCTTCAACACAATTTAATAGTAGTTAGGACATTTCAGTCACACGGACGCTGTATTTGATTACACCGGCTTAGAGTCTGTTTGTTTGTTTTTATTGAGTCTTTCACGCTTGAAATAAAAACAAATAGATAGCAAGAAAAAATAAGTTAAAATAACAAAGCAGCTATCAGAGATTATACATGTAAACTTGAAATACCATTACACACAGGAATGGCGCACCACAAACACAGAAATGTTGCAAAGCAAAGTAATGATAAAGCCATGTAAGTCCGGATACATGTGTAGACTTATTTTCCCGCCGGATCGGATGTATATTCTCGATTCATGCAAGTACAGCGTTGACTAAAGTACCCGCATAATTTATGCCTTTCATCATAACAATTCATTCTACCGCAGCAATAACCACCTTCCTTGCAATCTTTGCCCATATAAAGACACGGAGTATAGCTAGGTCTCTGTAAAAATGATAAACAGTATTATTTTAAACACATTTCAAAAATACAGAATCATTTTAGCAACGACATAGATAAAATTTTGATATCGGGGATGATTTGCCGCTTTAGGCGGTGTGACACATCAACGTATTGAGCTAAAACGTATGAAAAACGTACAAAGTTCAGGCTATAAAGGCGGTGTCACACATCACCGTACCGTACGAATAACGTACTAATAACGAACTTGTTTAGTAATCGATATTACATGTATTTCAATGACAAATCCATTGTACGTTATTAGTACGTTATTCGTACGTTTCGTGATGTGTGACAGAGCCTTAAGGCGGTGTCACACATCACCGTATTGACGAAAACGTACGAATAACGTACACTGTATTTTCTGTGCGGTGATGTTCTTTATACATTCGGTAGAAACACGTTCAATTCGTTATCAATCCGGTGGTAGTGCGTTTTGAGTACGTTAAGTACGTCGTCTGGTTTTGAGCAAGGTCAAAACTTTCAGCACTAGAGAAATATTATAAAGAAACCTGCAAACCGGAAAGTGTGAAGAGATATTAGCAGAAAAAGTATACTTTTACCCCCATGTCTGAAATATGGTTCTGAAGTTATAGCCAAAAATGTGAAAGGTCATATCAGAGGTCACGGGTTACAGGTCAACGAAAACTTTGTGCTACAGGCACCAATACAATGGTAAATATGGACTTTGTTTTGCCTGCTACCTTGGCAGCAATTGACCTGACACCCGGGCCTGACACACTTAAAAATATCACTTTGTGTAGGGCACGGTTCCCAATTCATGACGCAAGCTTTTGAGTCATACGAAAGGGCTTGACGCAATTGTTTTGCATCATGATGCAAAAAATATTGAGTATTGATTCAAAGACAGATGTATTATAGTGTGTTGAATGATACAGAAAATTGCGCCAGGACCTCTATTATTATAAAGACTACTTCAAAGAAGGTAGTTATGCGTTTTTCCTAATATTTTTGCGTCATGACTTAACATACATTTCGTCATGGCTCTTGCGTCAAGCCCTTTCGTATGTCGGAACACATTCCGCCATGAATTGGGAACCATGCCTAGACACTTTTGCAAGAGGAACAATTTGAGAACAGTTTGAACAAAATCGGACACGTTTTAAATTTTCGACTCCCCTAGGGCCAAATCCGTGACCTCCGATATGACCTTTCACATTTTTTGCTATAACTCCAGAACCATAATTATTTCGGATATAGGTAAGAGTATACTTTTTCTGCTTTCTTGTGATGAGAGGAACATGTTCGGTTAATCAACCATTCCTAGTCTCTTACACATAACAAAATCAACAGTCACCGATGCTGAAGAATACAAGGGGTGTAACATTTTTGACTCTGATTTCTTGTTGCATACTTCAAGGTTTATACGGTATATGTATTTATTGTGCCAATTTTGCAAATACCGGAGCAAGTGAGTAAACTTTACTTCATGTACTCTATCACGGGCAAATTAGTATTTTTATGTAGGTGCCTGAGTTGAACATTCACATACATTCAACGTCATACGTTTGCGCGCCTTATACATTGCCTGTGCGTGCGCGTGCGGCTTTTTTTTTTGAGTATAAGGTATACTAAGGCAAGACCACAGGTTGAGGCATTCAGAACATTGACTCACGACCCAATGCACTTTCATCTGTGTGTGCGTTGCATACCATCCGGCAACTACAACTGACGTAGTGTCACCTACAGCGCGGTATAATGGCGCGCACATGGTAATGACTGGATTTTAAATCTGTTGTTATAAAGCCCTAGATATAGTTCCCTATTTTTACGATCTTGAAAATCCAGAGAGCTGAATGCATATTGACCTCGAGTGTCTAGACTATATTATCGATTGGTATAATCCGCTAAAACTACAAATAGAATGATAAAAAATCAAGACGGTGATAAAAATTCAAAATGAAAATGTTTCTCTTTGGAGAAAAATCAAAGGAGTCAGAAAATCTTTTCAGCAGAATAAAATCCACAGCACCTATCAAGGACAGATTTCAGATTATAATGAACAGACCAAGGTAATTATGGTATTGTTCTGGACCTATTGAGATCGATCTATGCCCCGTTGAACACCATCATGAAACATTTTCATAAATGGTGAAACATTTTACTCCATAACAACAAATTTACACCGTGAGAAAAAATCAAAATGAAAATTTTCATTCCGAATGAAAATTTAACATAGTGGTGAAAATGTAACACCATGAGAAAAATTCTGAATGAAAATTACTACAAAAATGACAAACTATATCTAGGCCTTTACACCTTTTTAATATTTATAAGATAATAGAGTATTTTTATCGGTGAAATAGCGGAGACGCGTAAAAAGTAATTTTTTATTAACGTACACGCAGAAATGTAGTTAAAACTACATTTCTTCGTGTACGTTAATAATCAAGTAGGGGTGTGTGGGTATGCGTTTACGCATGTAAAAAACACACGCGCAGGGATAGTAGTAAAAACGTCCGCATGGTACTAAGGTATGGCTCACGGCAAAGCACTGGATTTGATAAGTTTTATATTTATTTTCTAGTTATATTTTGAATTTTTTGAGGTGTAGTAAAACAAATACAACATGGTTTATTGCGGAGAAGTATTTGCAAAATACGGTTGTCCCTTGGTGTTGGATGATCGATACTTCCTCCATCAGCTGTGCCTAGGGAAGAAGTCTCGATCATCCAACACCTCAGGGACAGTATTTTGCGATACTCCACCTCAAACCATGTTGTATTTGTTCATTATTGCGAAGTTATTTGAGTCTATAGGTGAGGCTGATAAGATGACAAGTATTTTATTTTCAATATGAAACAAATAAGGATTCTGTTAATTTTGGTTGAGTCATAAATATCTGTGTCGTTTAGTTGTTCATTTTGATTTATTTAAAATGTACAAATGCCGTGTCGTAAATTTTGTAATTTAAAGAAAACTTGACCACAACTGAGGGACAAGATGGCGGTTTTGAGAAACTTTTCTATAAGTATGCAAATTGTTTCTATAAATTTGTATTTTATTTTAACATAATAGTCGGGTACGAAGTATATTTTTGGTCAAAATCGTCCTTCGCTGAAAGCAAAGGGATCATCGCCAAAGATGTTTTTAAATTATTTTGAGCTAGTCGCGCACGCATTACTAGAGCGTGTGCTACGTAATAGAAATATATGTTCCAAAAGCAACACAAGTTGGACTGGTAAAAGAGCTGCATGCCATACCAGGACTATTATATTCTTTTTTTTGGCTATTAACCAATTTTGTTGTATTTTTATCAATTGAGTGATAAAATCGAATTGAATGTATATCGATGTACATGGATGTACATTAAATATTATAGACCTAGTGTATTTTACCAATATGTCTATGATGCGGCTAGGCACCGCTGTAGCAGGAATGTAAGTCCCCCGTTCTTATTGTCCGGGTTGTACAGTAAAGTATATGCTAACAACTCTCACGCAACATTAGTTTCATGCTTTATTCCGTTACGGTCTATGGAAGGCGGACTACCATTTCAGGGGGACTTAGATTCCTTTCACGCCGGTCCGTGTTATGGTTTATTCAGAGTCTTGTCAATATGCATCGATCTTTACCAATCGACGTCCAGTCTATATTGGATGTTGACAGTGGCGTGCCCAGGATTTTTTGAGTGTGGGGGGGGGGGGGAAACAATAATTAGTTTCCCCCGAATGACCGGAGGCAAAATTGTGTAAATTTTTTGTAAATTCAGCTAAAAATTGTTAAATTTCGACTGAATATTGGTAGTACAAGAAAGTTCGCGCCAAGCGCGCAAAATTTTTCGCTTTTTCACATTTAAATTATTAAAAAACCAAGGGAAATTCAAGCTTTTCAATGATTTCCAAAACATTTAAAACTATTTTTCTTTTCTTTTCTTTTGATTTTTTTTTTCTATTCCCCTTTCTTTTCTATCTTTTTGTGTCAAGATCCCCGAATGTGGCCTTTTCCCCCGACTGACTCAAAAAACTGGGGTGGGGGGCACGTTGAAGACTGCGCGTCGATGGACGTTGCAGATGCATATCGAAAGACTTGGAATTTACCATTAAATTTTCAAAAAAACGAAAAAGTTTGAATACGAAAACATATGGGGGTGATGGGGGTGATGGGGGATGCGCGGGGCTGTCCATATGGACTCATGATTTTGATCGCTTTAAAAAACAATGTCCTCCATATTATTATTATTTTTTTAATTTTCTTTTTAAAACTGTACACCGTAATACACCAACTCAATACAATTCATATGAAATAAAGAAATAAAATATCCGTCGTTCCGTTCCAAAATGGCGATCAGAATTCTAATTCGTGTCAAATTTTCATTTTATGGCGATAACAAAATCAGAAACTATTCCATGATATTATAACCCCATTTAATTTAAAACAAAAACAAATTGAACAGAATAAACGGCAGTTAAAAGCTTGGAGTTTTTCCGTTTCAATGGCATGCGCAGTTCAACTTGTACAATTTTTTATTGGGAGATACTGTTCAATGTTGGGTCAGGGTTGTGACGTAAAACTAAATAAATAAACCACATACTACTCTTTCTTTGTTTCCAGTGCCTGGGAATTTTAGTCCCCCGCCCCGTTGTAGTGGTGTTTCAAATTCCTCCTCAGCCTCGTTCATGTCTTCAGTAGTTTTCCCGTCTGCCAAATTAATTGCAACTAAGGCTATCATGAGAATATGAATTGCAAGTAGCTTCATTTTGGAGTTTGTGACTGCCTGTTAAAAATAAAAGTAAGAAACAATATTTAAAAGGAAAATCATGAGGATGTCCCTCATGATTTAGGTCAAACCGAACGTAAATTCTTTTGTAATTCATGAGTTACCCCATGCGGATATTCATGAAAACAAAAAGATTATGGGGCTGTTTTCCGTTCGGTTTGACCGAACGACAGTTTGCGCAACCTAGCTATTTTCGACTTTTGAACGCCCCGTTTTTTTTTATTCCTTTTTATTATTGTTATAAGAACGTACAGATGGCTAGATTTAACATAAATTGACGCTAAATGGATATAGTGATAGTGTTGAATTCTGGTGGAGAAGGCTTATTCAAACAAACAAACAAACAATTAAGCTAACTAAAGGCTTATTCTCCGATAAAGTGTACAACTTTACCGTTTTGGTGTCGCTCATGTTCGTGTTGCTTGTTTAACGTTGTTAAACCTATTATAAATGATTTGAGTGGTTTAGGTGATGCATGAGAGTCACATTAGTAACATATGTGAAGCTGAATATTTATCATTCCATGAAAGTAGATAACGATTAATCTGAAAATGCCAAATCGTTACTTTTCCCCATGTTGCCAGACATACTTTTTATGTTTTATGTGCCCCCGTTCCTAAAATATTCGGGCATATCAAACGCAATGCACGCTGTTAAAACAGCCCATAATAGGTATTGATAATGACATAATAAAGTTTAATTATGGTGAATTCCAGCGTGACAGGCGTGACCTTTGCATGAACCTTTTTTTTCTCAGAATAGCTGATAAATTGTATCTATAGGCGATACCACGGAAATATTCCTATATGTTATAGTAAACATTCGATATTGGATGCAAAAAGTGAAAAATTCAGTCTCACTGTCTTCACACTGGGGACACAAAGTGTCCGTGACTGACAGTCGTGACCCAAACTGACACTGCCTTTTCAAAAATATGGTTTAATGCTGAATTCTATCTCTTTCCCACGGGAGATTTGATTCTTGTTTATGTTACAGTATATCTCCTTTGGAGAACCAATCAGGACACATTTCACTTTTGGAGCTGTAGCCTAGATTCTTCCCACTAATTTTTTACCTGCATATTTTTTTACTTGAATCAATAGAACATGTTTATAGTGATATAACCTACAAGTGGTTTCCCATAATTTTGAGGAATATTGGAGAAATTTGCAATTTTTTACCTACTTTTAATTTTTGTCGCCGGCGACAAAAAGTGGTGTGAAAACAGTGTTTCTAGTTTGAAAACTGATACAAATCTTGTTTCTACAATTGTGATGGCTAAACAAATTATTTTTGATGAAATTGTTTCTCTTTTAATATGTTTTAAATTATTTCCATGAGCTTTGTTTTATCCTTTATTTAGTAAATCCATCTCAGGTACAAAAATTAGGATTTAGGAAACACACCACCATCAAAGAATGATATATTGCAAATTAATTCTCTCTCAATTTGAACCATTTGTGTGTAATTTTTTGCACTTTTTTGATTTTGCTATACTTTTAAGCTTTGTTCAAAGCATTTTCATAAATATTGAATTCTAGGTGGAATCTAGGCCAGTCCCTTGGAGAATACAGGCTAAATCGTTTCGTGACAGGCGTGACATTTGTGCACACCTAGTAAAACTTGATTTTAGCAATGGATATTTTGCTTAATAACGTCTTTATTCATGAGGATTCATTTTCAACATTTTTGATACTGTATTATGCAAGTCTAATCTATTTTTGAGCTTTAACCCTTGTCCTATTGAGCTATTTTTGCAACACGTCCTCCGAAGGGTTGTTGCAACCAACCTAATATTTTAGAATGCAAAATTCGATGAACTTGGTAAGTTGCTAATAATAGATCCGCCCCTATCCAAATGATACCAAGATCATCAAAATCGGTTGAGGCGTTACGTAATTATGACGTCACAAAGCACTTTCGGATTGGAAAATCAGGCAAAATTGCATTATGACGAAAATGTCCACCAAAAAGCAAAATGTTGCTTCAAAAGTTCTAAATAACAGATTTTCGTCGGTTATTTGCCAATGAAGACAGCAAATGATGATTCTAACATGACTTTTAAAATTGAGTTTTATAGCATGCCCATATTTTTCAAAATGGCGAATTAAACATTTCCAGGATTTTGACTTCGTGACAGGAGTGACCGATTTTGAGATGTAATAGTGGAGAAATAAGCAATCACTGAATGTTTGTTTATTGCTTTGCAGATGAAGACTCCATGATAGAAGATATATAGATATTGATGTTTCACCAAAACGCAATTTTACTTTAGAGCTGCGGCTTCTTATACACTAATAAGAAAAAGCATCAGATGCTTTTTTCTGTTTCAGTACCAAATCACTCTTTGGTGCAAATTTGAGAGAAAAATTTTACTAAGGCAACATCCAACTTACACCAGTCATAAAATAAGTTCTATTTGCTTTAAGGAAAAACAAAATTAGTTCCTGAGACCTTGAGTTGTTAACTTTCAACTCAGGTATTTCTTTTATGTCAGAATTGAACTTGAAAAATTCATGTATGTGATACAAGATCATGGAATTAGCCTTATATTAAGTATTTGATATGGCATAAGAGCTTTTTAAAGCATTTCGCCAATATTGCAAACAGATACAAAGCAGATTCTAAAATAGATAACAAAGTGTGAAAATGAATTTGTTGATGGATGATTTTGCAGTTCAGTGTTGAATAACATATATGTTATATAGAATTATATATTTATAGTTAACTGTAATGATTTACACGGATATTAATATCAAAAAAAAAAAAAAAACCCGTGTGAGTGTCACGTCGCGACAGATACGAAACGCACATTTTGCTTTTCTCTTAAAACGCGGTACACTGTGAGCAAAATACTACACCACAGTGTAGCATGTGTAAATCTCCTAATTTAGTGTAAAGATCAAGTTTGTAAGAAAACTAATTTTCTCAATAATAAATATTTAAAAAAATATTCTAACATATACGAAACGACAGATGCGAAATTTAGGAATAGGGAATACAATGGTTTAAAATCAAGTATTTTTAAAACATCTCCCATGCACTTTTTCTTCTTCAGAAACCATAAGAGTTTATGATTTTGTGTGTTTTTCATGAGTTGTTAGTAGTCAAAATTTCAACATTTCTCTAACCAAAGTTGCACAGTTTATCGGAGAATGAGCCTAAAGAACAAACGAAGTTTGACTTTCTAAGCAAGTAGTTAACTGACTAATAAATAAGTTAATAAATCTTCATTGTATTACATTTTAAACACAATTGCTAATTCTAAGCATTATATAATATGGTATATTTTATGAAAATCAACGACTTCGAGACTTTTGAAGCAACACATTTGAACACGTACATCATTGTTGTTTTAGACGATAAAACATCGTTTGTTGGGCATTTCTTGTAGCAAACATATAAAAACTCAGATTGATGGAATTTGAAAAATGTATTATGCCCATAAGACCTGTAAACTGAAGAAGCAAAGAAAGGAACTTTATTAGCGGCTCTTCAAAGCTAGTGTTTTTGAATGACACCGCTGCCCCGCTTTGTGCGTTGAAATACAATGTATTTTATGTAGAATGTAATGAATAAGACGTACGTTTTTATGGCTGAAAAGTATCCTTTTTGGTTTTTAATATAAATTATGCAAACAATTCAAGAATTTCATTCGTGACGGTTAAAAATAGAAAAAAAAAAATCAACACACGTCGGAAAAACGACTATGACGGGACTAGAACCTATGGACTTGAGAATAAGAGTCGAGATCTATAACCGATAGACCGACCACAGAACTGACAATGTCAACGAAGGGAATTTAAGATTATAATCTTTCTATTTTAAAGTAATCTTAGTTACGAATGAGTAATAGTATTGAAATGCAATACTTACCCAATAATCTGACTAATCTTGAGAAAAAACAATCACCAAACACTGGAATCGTCAGAGGTGGATGATATTTTCTACCCTAGTACGCGCTAGTAGTAGACTGATCCATGTCTTCATGTGTAGACCATATTATAAGCCTACAATGGTAGTCGAACCACGTTGCTGTTCCCACGCACTTCCCCCCCCCACGCCTTAAAATTTTATTTTTCTGATTAAAAATAAATAGATAAACAGAAAATGAAGCAAGCAATACATCATATAAAACAAAATTAAATAAAACTCTCATTATCAATATTTAGAAATCATATGCAGTAATCGGCAAATTAATAACTACAATAACATGCAGTTTACAAAGCTATAGAAAATTAAACATAAATAGGATGCTGAACAAAAGCTTTTTAACGAAGTATTTGGAAAATATCAACAATAAATGCAACAATTTATCGCAGGTGCATATTTATAATTATGCTTACAGTGCAGTTTTATTTGATACTAATATTTTATCTTCTTTTTTCACATATTCCTCAAATGTGGAGACGACAAAACAAAGTAAGTCCCTCTGCATCATTAACGCATCTTTTTTTCCCTTGCCTAAGAATACATTTTGTTTCTTGTCTGTTTATCCTAGAACCATTTAAGGATTCGCTGATATTTGTTCCAAACATGTTCTTGAAGCTATAGGAACGAATTTTAGGTACAGATATTGCTTCCTCGATTGTTGTCAATATATATATAATTAATTGAAAGTTCGTTTCTTCTTTTTGACTTATTATTTCGCTCTCCTAACGGATGGAGC
>JXSR01S024375.1:11086-39279 GCA_000969725.1 Ophiothrix spiculata
ACCTTAAAGCCCTGGTCGTAGAGTGCTGACTCTAGCCGAGAGGATGGATGAGGAATACACCAAGATACTGCAGTCAACTGATGCCCACTCCACTGAATATGTTGATAGGTGAGTAAACCTTAAAGCCCTGGTCATAGAGCGCTGACTCTAGCTGAGAGGATGGATGAGGAATATACCAAGATACTGCAGTCAACTGATGCCCATTCCACTGAATATGTTGATAGGTGAGTAAACCTTAAAGCCCCAGTCATGAATCACCGTGCATGATTTTGGAGGTTTTAATCACCACATTATTTTGAAAATACAGTGAAGAGTAAGGAAGGAGTGCGTGAATCAAGGAATTTTTATAGGGAAACTGGTTTTTCGCCATCTTGTGTCACTCATGGAGTAGAGTTATTGTACCTCCGGATATATTCGGAGTTGGCAGATCTCATAAATTTTCACTTGACACATATACAGCTTTATACATTTTGTTTCACGCGCAAACCGTGTCTGTGTTTCAAGTAGCATGTATTGCAACTTGCTATGACCAAAGTTTGCCAATTTTCCCGCTAATACGTTGCAAAGACTCTGAAAGTGAGGCACGCGTAGCCGTAAAATGCCGAAGGTACAATAACTCACCCTCCATGAGCGACAATCTAAGATGGCCGGCCGCCTTCACATAGGATTTACACGCTGGTGAAATCAAAATGGCAGTTCCCCTATAAAAATTCCTTGGCGTGAATGCATGTCACTTGCATGGTTGCGATACGAGTAGGTACGTGGTGTGTACGCCCTGCCCAAATGTGTTCCAATGATAAACTGCTATTGTAATTAAGAATAAGTGGTTAAAAATGTTAAGTATGTAGTGTCTTGGGATTCTGATGTTCAGTTGTGTACATAAGCAATTTTTTCTGAAGTAAGAAATCTGTGATTTTTTTTCCCCTTTAAGGTTAAAAGATGAAAATCGGGTGACATCACTTATAGTACAGGTGCAGAAATACTTGGAAAAACATGGTTCAGAAAATCAGATTTGCAGGGCATACACCAAACATATAGCACATATTTATTACAAGGTAAGGAAAGGGCAGGTTGACAGGGCTTTGAAATAAAGCAAAAAATGGAGTTGTAGTTACTGACCTTCGAAAAAATTTGACTTGTCATGTTTGGTGTTTTTTTTTTGTTCATTGTGTATTTTTCTGTTCATTTTTCATTGGATTGTAAGTAAATTAAATTATTAATAAGTTTTGAAGAAGCGCTTACTGGTTAAAGAGGGACCAAGTGGATCAGCTGGCACACATCTCCTTTTGGTAATTTGACTGTAAATGCGGCTATGAAGTTTGCGAACGTTGCAGTCAACTCAAGTAATCTAGCGCGCGACCATAACAAAGAGCGGGGTCACTTTGCACTCATGCAGTGTCGGTCCAGGCGTTGCGCAATCCCCTAACTTAACTAAATTTTTAGAGTATAAATAGTCCTGTTTCCTATCTGTACTTTCTTCAATGTATGGTTTTAGTCACTAAATCTTGTTTCCAATGAATTGCAAGTTTTTTCTACAATAGTTGCTGATTAAACCATGAAAGTACCGATGTTATCAATTCTTGTTAACTCTTAATGATTTGTTGCAGAAATCAAAATGGGGTAGCTTAAAAAATATTGCAATTATTTGTTCACAGTATGATTATGACAAACTGAAAGAGCTTCTAAATGCTCGTCAGAAGAAAGAAGAAGAAGCACGGAAGAAAAAAGAAGAAGAGGAACGGAAGAAAAAAGAAGAAGAGGAAAGGTTACAAAAGGAAAAGGAAGAAAAAGAGAAGGCAGAAAACGAGGAAAGAGAGAAGGCAGAAAACGAGGAAGGAGAGAAGGCAGAAAACAAGGAAGGTGACGGCACACAGAAGGCAGATGAAGACAAGAAAGAAGATGAGGTAGTGAAGGAGACCAAGGAAGAAACACCATCAAAGGAGGAAGTAATACCATCAAAGGAGGAAGTAATACCAGTGGTTGATAACAAGGAAGAGGAGGAGGAGAAAAAGGAAGAGAAGCAGGATCTAGAGAAAGATGCTTCACAAGGTTTGTTGCAGTAAAGTATAAGTCACGCAATAATTTATTGGACAGTGGAAACAGATATTCAGAGTACAGGGCCCTATTATTTTAAAATACAACCCTATCATGGATTTTTATAATGAATTTTATGACTATAGTCATATCATTTTTCTACAAAATTTTTGTTTTCTTCAGAATTTGAAGTTCTGGAGAAAGAAAGAAGCAGGATGTACAGATTAATATGTGGGTTGCTCTGACAAAATGAGCGGAAAATCGTGAATGAAGATTTTGAGTAGCTTCTGAAATAAAAATATTGTGAAAATATAAAAGGTCAAATTTTATTTTATAGCATAAAATGCATTCATGCATAAGTGTTTAACTATTCCTTGTGTTTCAAAGGTCAGTTATGTCAGGAAGTGCACTTAATCACAGTTAATTGATCACATTTTGATATCATACACTATAGTAATCAGTAACTTTGAGATGGATTTGTGCTCAATATCATTGGCAGATATTCATTGGAATGCCTTCCATTTCGATCTCTAAATGGAGAATGGAGAAAGAATGTGTAACATATTAATGCCATTTGAAATCTGAGATTATAGAGAATTTAAATATATCATAAACTCAATTTTGAAATTTGCCACTTTCCACTACTCATTTTTCCAGAGAACCCCTCATATTATTCGAAGTTGGTGTCTGGAAATACTTTTAGTTATTTGGTAAAGCGATTTATCATATGCAAAAATACCGGGCGCAAAGTATCATATCCAGCTAAGTGTATCTTGAGCCTGGGTATGACATTGGCCTGGCGATAAGTTCCCATATCATACTGATGCTTAACCAGATAAACAAATTTACCATACTACTAAGTCGATCTTAATTAACATTACATTTATTTTGTTTTCGGCAACGTTTTAAGCTTTATTTCACAAAAATCAACCAAATAAGCCTCCTGATAAATGTTTTACTTTACATAATATTGTGTATCAATATAAATTGACAATGCAATACCTGCACGTAGGGTGGGTTGAAAGGTAACATATTTAACATAGGATGTGAAAAACCAATTCCCATCTTGTCTTTAAACTTAAATCACTCTTGTTTTTCCTCTTTTTTTGTGTGTGCAACATAGTTGAAGAAAATGCAAGCAAGTTACTGGCCCGTATGTGCAAGTTCATCTATTCCAACGACACTACTGATCTGTACCGCACTAGAGCCATCCTGATGCATACCTACCACCACGCCCTGCATGATCGCTGGTATGAGGCTCGCGACTTGATGCTCATGTCGCATTTACAACAAAATATTCAATACTCAGATATTCCCACTCAGGTAAGTGAAAAGAAATTCTATTTCAAAGACATCAAAATTATATGTTTGGAAATCTGCATGTCTGAAATGGTAGTTCCCACTGTGTTCGAACAATAGATTTAGAGCGGAGATCATGGACTCACCACCATTTTTACTACCATAAAGACAAAATTTGGGAATTGTTTGTTTGTTTTTTTTGCCAATGATTCATTACATCTTGTCCATAGTACGCACACAAGCTTTGCCTGCAAGGTGGCGTGTCATTAAAGTAAAGTATTTTTTGCACAGTATGTCTCTACGTGCAATTGAATCTCTGCACTCAGAGTTGATATTGGCAGGAACCGAATATACCCAAATACCCCCAATTTGAGTTCCTTGACTGATGACACCATTACACTGGCAGGTATTTGAAGTCCAAGATCTCTCCTCTAAATGTACGGCTCAAACGCAAGATAGAACAGTACACTTTGTGATGATATTTCTACCATCACACTCAGACTTGGTTAATTTGTGTACTGTCTCAGGATTCACTTCAAGGTTTGATTGCCAAGTAACAACAGCTAACTCATTCTATCACATGTGATCAAAAAATATAAGATATAGGAGTCTTGAATTAAAAGCATCGCATTATTGCAACACTATGTTTGTGCCAAGTATGGCCATAGGGGCTAATTTAGTGCTAAAATAGTGTCTAATTTTTAAAACTTGAAACGGTTTTGAATTTAGTAGTGCCGAGCCCAACAACTTCAAGTAAAAAATGCTATTTGTTCCACATGTTGTAAAAGTTGGCTTGATTCTGCTCTCGATCTTAATCCATAAGACTTAGTTGTAAAAATGCATCCTGCTAGATCCCATTAGACTTTTATCCATAGCTTGTGGGTGTAAAATGGATGCAATAGTAAATGTACAGCCAGGATTCGCTAACACCACAAGAGTCACATGACTCAATGAGTGGGGTTTGATAGTAGGCCTGGCTACAGCTATATTGAGTTCTACATTCCATTACTCTTATGAGGACTGAGGGGTACTAAATCAATACATTAACCCTAACACTTTTGGCCACTTAGTTTAAAAGCTATCTCCTCGGAAATGTGCCAGTCAAAAATCGCGGGCTATCACCTGGATTCGAACACAGGACTTCCCGGTTCAATTATCACTATGTCAAGCCACTGAGCAAGCACTGCCATGGCAGTAATTTTGTGATCACAACTAACTCGGGTCTATGACGTATTTGGACTTATGCAACTTTCTTAACTTTGTGGAATGGGATATTGTGAGATTCAGTGGGGTTAGGGTTAGACCATTTCATTTGAAAGTAATAGATGAAACAGTTTCTTCAAAATGAGATTTGATAGCAGTTGTAAGAATATCCTTTTTATATCATCTCTTTTTCAGATTTTGTACAACAGGACTATGGTGCAACTTGGGCTTTGTGCTTTTCGCCATGGCAACATCAAAGATGCCCACAATGCATTGCTAGATATTCAAAGTGGAGGCAGAGCCAAAGAACTTCTTGCCCAGGTATGTCAACATGGATTTTCTAAACAGGCTTTAAAATCCAATTAAAACTAATTTTGAAGAAACAAAATCCACAAATGGACTTTTGTTTTCAAAATGTACGTTATTTTCAGGAAATCCTCTGAGAATATATAGTATAGTTTCTTTCATCATACTTTCATCATACTCCAATTGTACTTATATATGTCATTCAACATGAAACAACTAAATCCAATTTGCCTCTTTGTATGTTTTTAGGGTCTGCTAATGCAGCGCCACCAAGAACGCGATCCCAAGCAGGAGAAGATTGAGAAGAGCCGACAACTGCCATTCCATATGCATATCAACCTGGAGCTGTTGGAATGTGTGTATCTCGTCTCAGCTATGCTACTGGAAATACCTTATATGGCTTGTAAGTATCTCTAAAGGTTGTTTTAGAGTAGCTGTCCCAGTTAAAGTTTGCAGCTGCAGAAGACTACTATGTATTTGCAATTTAGAGAAACACATTTTCTTATTGTCACAATTGTTTATCATGTTAAAAAAAAACCTTGATTATCCAACTGTTCATGTTGTGTCATTGCATCCAACACGAGATAATCAATATCCTGTTGTGTTTGCCGCAAAATTTGCTGACTAGAAATTTTTAATGTCCAGCTCCCACGCGACAGCCATAGCAGATACCCTGAAACCAGATTTAAGGCTTGTAGATATTTACAGTTTTGCTGATAATGCTTTGCAGTTTTGCTGCATTGTCATTTGTCTTCTGTTTGGTTTCCACTGATCTGCTTGGGCTGAGTATGAAGGTTTTCTTCTTTGCAGCTGTTGCTTTATGAGTTGAGCTGAATTGATTAAATCTCCCAACATCTTATTTCATTGCTATTCTTGGCTCAACCAACATATCAGCTAGTCAAAGGCAAAAGAATGACCTTCAGGACCTTCCCATCATGCCTTGCTTTTAAGGCCTTGTATCCATTGACTGTACCCATATTCTGGTGCCCTTGTCTCGTTTTCCATTATTTGTAATTGTGCGGTGCAACACTACGTTCTGCTTAGTGATCATATCAGTGGCCTATGTACGGCAGATGATTCCTATGACCTGGCAGTACCAACAATCAACATACTTGGTGAGCACCAGGTAATAGGTATATCTGCTGTACACAGGCTACTGATATGATCACTAAGCAGAATGAAGTTGTTGTTTGTGTTGCGCCGCACAATTACAAACAATGGAAAACGAGACAAGGGTACAGCCAATGGATATGAGGCTTTAGTTTGCAATCACATAGAACTATACTATTCGAGTATACAGTGCATGATTTTATTTGGGCACGCTTATAGATTCAATCGAACACGTACATTTGATGCTACCGGTCACATGAAAGGGCACTGTTTGATAAAACTGAATAGCTTGCCGTGCTTGTATAACATAAAGCCATTGAATAGTGTATAGCGAATATCGTGTACCGTATACTTCTATGTGATCGTGGCCTAATGGAATTTTTATATGAATTGCAATGAGAGGTATAGGTAGTAGTGATGAAACACAGCACAGTTAGCAGACTTCATCCCAGTTTTGCATTTGTCAAACCCAACATCTTTTCAACACAAATCTATAGCATTAGTAATTTGACCTTGATGAATACTACTCGAGTTCATTCATGATCATTGCAGTGAGTTGTGAGAATACCTTAAATCAACCTCTCTAAATTAAAACTATTCTAACATTTTTTTTCTTGATATCCCTCACAGCTCATCACTTTGATATTCGTCGTCGTATGATCAGCAAAAGTTTCCATCACCAGCTGCGTCTTAGCGAACGTCAAACCCTCGTGGGACCACCAGAAAGCATGCGTGAGCACGTAGTAGCAGCCTCGCGAGCTATGCGATATGGTGACTGGAAGGCCTGCAAGAATTTCTTGATCAACGAGAAGATGAACCAGAAGGTGTGGAATTTGTTTCAGGAAAGTGATCACGTGAGAGAGCTGATTGTACGCAAGATTCAAGAAGAGAGTCTGCGCACGTATCTGTTTACTTATGGTAGCGTTTACGACTCTATGAGGTAAGTGGTCAGTACTTCAAGCCTTAAATTTAAATGACCATTCACTACAAAGATTGGGTAAATTAAGCAAAAGTCGTTTTCAGACAGGTATAAAAGGTATAAAATATTCATACGTTCTTAAAACTCCTTGCATATCAGCTTTCATTTTAACTGCAAAATACCATTCATAGATTTAGTAACTTGTGTTGGAAATAAACATAAAATATGTTTTCTTGGTTTTATGTTTGCCGACATAATGCTTTGAAGAATAATAACTCTTGTGTGTGTGTGTGTCGCATGAAATTGTCACATGGTTACTTGCGATGCATTTGTTATTGATATTTGCTTGGAAATTGTCTCTTCATTTTGATTGTATTGCATAAATATTGGCAAAAACTCAGTGAGTCAATGTGTCTCTAGGATACTTGGGAGTAATGATGTAGCTTGCATTGGTTCTCCCATCGAGGATCAAGCATATAATTGACCAAATGATTTGATTTTATCCAACAGAACTAAGCCACATTGTTGTAAGTCCTTGGCTCATTTACACAGTTGTAGTTTGGTTGGAAGCTTGAAAGTTCAATTCATGATGTGCTCTTGCCTTAATATATATAAGTAAATCAAATCTGTATTACTCATATGTTTGAGTTTGAAGGTAATATTGTGCCTAGTATTATCAGCAAAAGTATCAGCACCTATATAAAACTTACTATATGACTAAACCATATCTTTTCTTCATTATTTGGTGTTTTCAGCTTGACTACTCTTTCAGACATGTTTGAGTTAGAGGGCAGTGTTGTCCACAGTATTATTAGCAAAATGATCATCAATGAAGAACTCATGGTAAGCTTCAGGGAAGTTTTGTCTCTGTTTGAAACTGGTGTCCTTAATCTCGAAATGTCATTTTACCGCCATATTTACAGCAACATTGAAGGTTAACAGATACAAATAGCCATATTCTTGTCCAGTTATGTTTGCTTAAATATTATTAGTTGCCCTCCCCCCCTTTGCTTGTACATGGAATATAGGCAAATATTTGGGTTCAGATATTCCATGAGGCCATCGGACTATATAGAACATGGCACAAGAACCTAGATATTTCACATATTTTGTGAAAACAACAAATTAATCCTCTTAGGTGTACACAAATTATGTGTCTCTTAGACAAAGCCAATAATTTGATTAACTTGTTTGTTTTGCTGTAGGCTTCTTGGGATGAGCCAGCTGCTACTATAGTGATGCATCGTTGTGAGCCAACTCAGCTGCAGAATTTGGCACTGCGTCTCTCAGACAAGGCCAATAATCTGATTGACAACAATGAGCGACTGCTGGAGTTCCGTCAAGGCGGTGGATACCAGAAAGGTGAGACAACACGCAGATACTTAAACTAGAAGCCAACATTACTTTCATTGTGATAACAAAATGCACGGTGCAAGGCCCCGTTGTATGTAAATTCAAAAACCTGTTATACTGGTAGGCCCTGAGCACTACATTTTTGTTTAAAGCCAAAACAAAGTTTTGCATGTAAATTCATTCACTTGGACTTGCATGGCAGCCAGAAGTATGATCCCTGGTGTGGTTTTCGGACTTTTCTCTCTATCAAGGACAGATGTTTGTATTAGATTCCTTTTGATTTCCTGACTTAACCAAACAAAATTGTATATGTGATTTCAATGTATAGGCAGCAAAGCACTGGATTATGAAACCATTAGTCATTTATTTGTGTAATGTGATGTGATGATAGCCCTTTTTAAGTTTTTAGATCTCTTGTGACTCTATATGACTACCAGAGTTCGAATGAAGTAAACATTATGATGCATATATTCCTATTTGCAAAATGCACTTTACTTTTACTATAAAACTGTTTATACATGTTCTCCCATTATGTATTGAGTTTGACCATAATATATATAAAAACCTTGAATAATCCGTACAGGTGATCGTGATCAAGATAACAGAAGGGACGGCAATCGTAGAGGTGGCAATTACCGTAAGAACATAATCCCATTTATTCTATGCCTGCCTGCCTGCCTGCTTGCAGCTAGTATACAGAACAGGCTTCCTCTGTAGATTATCATGTAGAAGAAATTGCGATAGAAATAACCTGCAGTAAAACACAAGCCGTGCTGAGGCTGATTTCTGACTTTGATGTCGCTTTTCGCCACTCACAGTTGTCTTGTGAAGTAGAGCTTATATATGCCCTACAAAGTAAAAACGCAGTATGTGCATTTATAAAACATAGCAGATACTTCCATTAAACATACAATTTCACCTCAATTCATCCCCATGCAAAAAAGTCGAATGTAACATATATTTGATATAGTAGATACTGCCTTTAGTTATCAAAGAAAATTGATCGTCTGCTCATTTGTGCAGGATTTCTCCGAAGGAAAAGGAAGTAGCTTGCAAGGTATCTCCAATACTTATACTGCATTTACTTTGTAGGGCAGATTTGCATGTATGTGCCTCTCCAGCTTCTAAAAGCCGTTAAGTCTGCAAACTTCATTTTGTGATGCAGGTGAAAATACATGCCATCATTTTATGAAATCTATTTTTTACCCCAGTCGGCCCACTGAACCTGCCATAGTGACCGCATAACATTACCAAAATTGCGGAAAAAGGGGTCTTTTTGAGGGAATGTCCGCAGACAAAATTGTTCGCGAAATTTAAAAGATAGGGGTGTTTTTTAGGCAAATTAGCATAAATGTCCGCGAAATTGAAAAAAAAGGGTATTTTTGTGATTCCGTGGAAATTTGAAATAAAAACTCAGAAGTTGAATTACGGGAACAAAATATCATTTTCAACTCAGGCGATTGTGCTAAGCCGTAGTTTGTAAGCCTTTGTCAAATTGACAACTTTCAATGTCTTGCGTACTGAATTGAGAATAACAATTATTAGTGAGATGCGCCCATGCATTCATGGAAAATAGTTGAACGCGATTTTGAGCTCGAAAATCTGGCTTCAAAGATAAGTAAAATTACTGAAAAATATAGTTGGATCCCGTTTAAGATAATGCTAATGTGCAGGAAGTCACCAAGATAGCAATTTATCAACAATGCAGGTAAAATATCATGACTATTAACCACACAGCTGACAGCTAAAGTTGTATTGGATTCCCATTGCATTGGATTGTGAGCTCGAAAATGATGTATTGGCAAATTGGAATTGCCGTGTTAGGCATGTTCATAAAAATTTAAAAATCATTTGTTTTCAACAAAATGATGTTAGATGGAAAGATATTTTAAATTAACTTCAAAATGAGTGGTCAACCATCTGAAACGGTGAAGGAATGTTGAAGTTGTGGGTGAAAAACGGGTCCTGAAAAATCCCAAAATTTGGCCAAAAATTGTGACCCTGGAATTGCCATTGACTTTGTTCTGTTCTGTGTCAAGACCCATTGTTTAACCACGAAGGAGCATTTTAAAAAAAGGGCTTCCATTTCATGAAATTTGGCTGTTACTCTCAGATATGTTATGTATCAAGGATTTAAGACCCACATTTTTTACTCAAAACTATTAACATTTAGGGGTTAAAAATCAACTTTTTCTGATTGGCCAAAATTTTTTGCAAAAGAGTGAGCCCTCTAGAGGCCAATTTGAGCCCACCACTAGCCATGTTTACAACAGTCATGACAGTAATTACACGATGGACCATTGAAATTTGGTGTCTGCCATTTTCCCGGCCGTTTGTGAGTTCACATGTATATTTCACATAAGGTTGGAGAATTTCGTAATTAACCAGATATTATCTTCAGGTTCAGGTTGTTTTATATAACTCATGTAAAGATTCTTGTCATTTGATGCATTTCACTTCTAAGGCCTATATCTTAAAAGGTCTATTTATACTATACAGTCAACTATGCATTGATGAACAGAGTGCATTTTTTATTTTGCATTTGCACTGATCGAGTGCAATGGAAAATAAGAAATGCATTTTTGCTGATGAATAAAAAATGATAAGCACCTGTTAACCAATCAAATGACAAGAATCTTTGTATGAGTTATATAATACCCATTATAAGACAATTTATGACAGCGCATTAGCATTGCGCGCAGAAGACCCGCTGGTGAAAATTGCGGCGGGGTGTAGTAGATGTACGTACACATGTGACCTGCAATTCTTTACTTTAATCAGAATGCTTTATGTTTGAATGGGGTGTATGTTTTTCCAATAATGATGCAGGGGTGTGAGAGTTCAGCTTTTAAGCTGATTTCAGCTTTTTTCAATGCCTTCAAGAGGTCATAATTTTAGCTTTTTCTTTCATTTTCAGCCTGTTTTGGGCATTTGTCACTATTTTCAGCTCTTTTTATCACCTGACTCTCACGCCCCTGAATTGATGTCTATTCTTTTTGGCAAATAATTGACTTCATTCTTGATCTTAAAAATGTCTCACATTTTTTACTACGAATGAGAATAAAAGACAAGATTTATTGTTTTACCCATTGCTCAAAATAATGTACACCCATCCATTATGAGACGATAGATGACAGGCAAAACAAGAAATCTTATCTTTTATTATCTAATTACATATAGCATGCCCATGTCTTCACAATTTAAATTAATAATGAGATGTGTTTCTCTGCCTTAATAAGAATAAATGTCTAATTTCAACTTGACTTTTCTTTTCTCCAGGTGGTGACCGTGACAACCGTGGCGGTGGATACCGTGACAACCGTGGCGGTGGATACCGTGACAGACAGGGTAACCAAAGGGGTGGTCGCCGACAAGATGGCAACCGACGAGATGGTGGCGGTCGCGACAGAAGGGATGGCGATCGCAGAGATGCAGGTAAAGAGAAGAAGCCATTCAAGGCATATATGCCTCAGCCATCTGGAGATGGGTCATCGTACTTTGATGCAGAGTAGGAATTCATTTACTGTGGAAATTATGCAAAGAAATTGGTTTTTAGATATAAATGTTTTGAAATTCCTAGCTCAAGTGGTTTAGACTTCATTCGCCATCGTAGAGAGCATGTAACTTTGTTGCAGGCTCCTGCTTAACTTCTCATTTGCTAATAACCCATAGAGTTTGTATGGGCATGAGCCAGCAACTTGGCAACTCTCAGTTATGATGTCACACTATGATGGCGATTAGCTGGTATTGTTTTCTGGGTTTTTTTGGTGCTACAAATGATAAATGTCAATTAATTATTATATTAACTGAGGTCACCAAATCTTTAGATGTGTGAAAAAAATCAGCACTCTAGAATTCTTTCTCATAGCTTTAGATCGATGATGCAAACTAAATTATAATGATTTTGCCCCCCAGCACCTCATCCCAATTAGGACCAAACTCAATTTTGCTTGATGTTTTGCAAAAGAATTAGACCTTATGCATCAGATGTTAACAGTATTTATCAAATAGTGCAATGCTAATGATTTCTGTGGCACCTTCTGGTATGATCAAAGCCCATTGATAATCATCACAATACACAGTTGTTACATGTGCTACTAGTAGTGGTGTGCATTTTAAAGTGTACAGACTCTGTATTGGTAGACTAACATGTATACTATTTAATAGTATCATGATATTCATCATATCTAGTCCAAAAATTCCATTTACTTGTTGCGGACGTTTCATCAGCTGACAGCTGACTTTATCAACACTGATGGTGAAGTGACGATCTTCTGTGCTTAGTTCTTGTTGACTGTTGCTTAGCAACAAGGTTGCCAGATGATTTCCTCAGTAGATTGTCAAAAACAACTTTTGAGCCCTGAAATTAGTGTAACGCCACTAGTACTTTGGTTTATTCAAACTTGAACAGAGATGCCAATCCCCTCTGATTCTTTCATGAGTTGCTGAATCAGACACTGGACAAAACCAGGAAAATTTCACACATTAAAATGATTTTGCTAACCGGCAAAAATCTAGACGAATTTACATTTCTATGAATTATTATTGAAACATTTCTGATTTCTGGTTGAAACTTAATTGATTTTGAACATTGAAGTTGTCATATATTGGAGAAGGGACCTTTCTGTTGGTATAAGGCCAAACAAAATAAATTGTTATGTTGCCCTCAGCGACCGACCCTATTCAAAAATTTAAAAAAAAAATATTGGGGTCGGGAAAGCACCCAATTTTGCTCAGATTGGGTGTTTTTTAGAAAATATTTTGAAAATAGTGGAAAATACACCCAAATTTGGTACTTTGGATGCTTTAAACAAAAAATTATTAAAAACAAAATTATTTTCTGACCGACCGACTCAATTTTTCAGAAATCCCACTTGAGAGCAACACAACAATTATTTTTTTTTTGCCTAATGGTGGATTCTTTGTGTTTGTGGTTTTAAAGATACACTTTTTTCAGACTCTCACTTATTAGAATGTGAAATGCAATTGAAACTTTTTCCTTTTCCTGAGGTATATATATATGCATCCCTTAAAGGTGTAGGATCCGATCATATACTCATCCCTGTGGGCTCAACCAGATTTTTTAAATGTCAAATGAAAGCTCATATTTTTCTGAATATAAATAAATCCAAAATTTCACTTTCAAATTCTTTATAGATTTGAGATACCGGTATAGCTAAATGGTTAAATTTAGTTGGTACGACGGTATGCTTATTTTATATTTTTTTAAACAGCCTCATTCCCAGTGTTGCATACTTTCTTTGATCCTGGAAGGTAAAGGCAACATTAGGGTGTCCGGTGATGCCTCACAAAGTGCATTTCGTAGGTTGAGGTCAATCAGCTTAAGTATATCATACACATGTTGAAATATCCTACACCTTTAATATATGCATGCAATAATTATTATCTTACTATATAGATTTTGAACATTGAAGTTGTCATATATTGGAGAAGGGACCTTTCTGTTGGTATTATGGTGGATTCTTTTTGTTTGTGGTCTTTAAAGGTACACTTTTTCTGACTCTCATTTATTAGAATGTGAAATGCAATTGAAACTTTTTCCTTTTTCTGAGGTATATATATATGCATCCCTTTATGGTGTAGGATTCGATCATATACTCATCCCTGTGGGCTCAACCAGATGTTTAAAAATGTCAAATGAATTTAAAAGCTCATATTTTTCTGATGAGGAATAAATCCAAAATTTTACCTCCAAATTCTTTATATAGAGTTGAGGTACCGGTACAGCTAAATGTTTAAATTTAGTGGGAACAACGGTATGCTTCTTTTATATTTAATTTTTTTAAATTTACATAACACCCTCATTCCCAGTGTTGCATAATTTCTGTGATCTTAAAGGTAAAGGCAACAATAGGGTGATGCCGGATACCCTGGTCACATAACCTTGCGGCGAGGTTACGATGTGTTTACGGCGTCAATTCAGCAGACGCCGATCGGACACCAGCCGGTGTCCGACCGGTGTCTGTGAGCCATAGAGTGCCGGAAGGATGTCGCAAGAATTTAATTGCAAGTTAAAACCTTGCAGCTTGTATACGGTGTCTGACCGGGCATCGTAGGCATTCACCGGTGTCATACCGATGTCGTTGCGGGGTTGCGGCTTCTGTGACCAGGGTGTCACAAAATGCATTTCATAGGTTGATGTCAATCAGCTTAAGTATGTCATGCACATGTTGAAATTGAAATCCTACACCTTTAATATAAGCATGCAATAATTATTTTCTTGTCTATATTATATATTTATGGTAATGGTTTTGGATGTAGCAATACAGGTTTATCTATTATTGAATCAATTTCTTGTTTAAAACCTTTTTTACTCCTACGTAAAACATATAACACCATTTCGTAATTACTAACGAGTGAAAATGGTTCTGCCTATGATCAGATTGGCAATATTAGTTAGAAAACTTTTTGATTTCAATAATATCCAGTAATTAATTATCTGAAAGTTCTGTTATTTTTGCTTGACACTGCCTATTATGCATGCCCTCTCTCTCTTTTACTTTATATCTACTAGGTCAAGGTCGTCGCAGACCACAGCAAGCTTATTAGCCACCCATTGAGCATATTGCCAACCATGGACCCAATCAGACCAGCTCATGACATCATCCTTACAAGGCTTCTTTCATTTTCACATGGGATAGGGTTATCAACTGCAAGGGGCATGAGGTTATAATCATCTCTATTGTATCCAGCTATGTATTACTATTCTAAAGGACTTTGTATTTCAAAACTGTGATAATATTTTCCTTCTGTGTTACGATGTATTAATATTATCTTCTATATAATCTACAAAGTTATATAGCATGAATGAAGAGATACACCAGGGCTAGAATTTTGGAAAAGTCCATACTGGCAAATGAATCAACTTAATTCCAGTTAAATTCTCATAAATTTCAATAGAGCTTCACTCAAACTGGATAGAGTAAAATCCTGAGACTGCACTCAGAAGAATTTAGAGATATTGTTATGGACTTTTTCAAATCTCTTTACAAAATTCAAAATGTTATTTTTTAATACTTTAGTTCACCTCATTTTGTCACCCTAAAATTGTCTGGCCGATCATGTAGACGCGTACCATGTAAGCTTCAGTAGATCAATGTCTGTATTACAAGTTCAATGGATTTGCATATATTTCAATGATACATTGAGGTGAACTTCAGTAAGGGTTAAAACAGTGGAGCCTTGTTATTACAAAATCTGATGACATATATTATAGGTTAATCAAGCTTTCTATTTAAAGTTTTGTGTAATGTAATGGAAGGCGTCGCTGGATTTATCATGGCAGTAAGCTCAAAATATTTGAAGTTGGACCTTCTGAGGGGAAGATGCCTCGTGAGTTTTATCATGGCAGTAAGGTTATAATGTATTTATTTTATACTTGGATAAAACAAAATCCTGTTAACACAAACGTAAATCTTTTGACTCAAATGATTTTGTCATATAGGTTCCACTGTACTACAATGTGCATGTTTAGACCTTTTTATCTATCACAATCTGCATGATATAGTTATGCCCATATTACAGGATGCAAATTTTTGCCAATTTCATAACACTTGTCATTTGTTTTTCATCAGTCCCACTGTAGGGTTCTCACTTGAACAGTGACGGTCCAAATTTAGGAGTCCCTCATCTTAACAAGGTGTCTGGTACAGTAACTTTAGCGCAGCTATTCTAGCCTGAGTAGACATAAGTCTGCTTATGTTTGCATCGATTTTGATGCAGACATTGTAAGGAACCTGTATCAAATTGTTTAAGATCATGACCAAAAATCATTTGTTAAATCTGACGTGCATAGTTCCATTAGCTCTGATATCTGAGTTCCTACACTGTAAGTGACAGTAGTTTCAAACAAGATTTAAAAAAAATTCAACTGGATTGTTCAGAAACAGAGGGTATAAATGGTATAGGGCACTTGCACAGCAGGTCAACAGTTCCAATTTGCCTGGCCTGTGTAACCAATCAAGTGAGTGGAGGGCAAACAAGCGGCTGCACTACTCCATCTGTTGACACTACTCTGTGTGTGACCAGTCCAAAATTCCATCTCAATAGGCTCTGTTTGCACTCCATTGTTCTTTCTTTTTGACTGTTCAATTGTTCAAGTATAAGTAAAGATGGTAGTTTTTGACTTCAGGTAAGGCTTGTCATTAAGAGCAATATGAAAATTAATCGAAATCGAACTGATAAGTCTATTTGAAAAGTTTATATTTAGGGTTGAGCACCACAAAAACAAAAGATTTCAAGACCTGATAGTTCTTTCCAGATGAATGATCTAAATTAAATAATGCGTCCTGAAAGTACCATCAAAACACGATTTACATTACTCTTTCGAGATGAATGATATCTTGAAAGAACCATCAGGTCTCCAAAACTTTTGTTCATGATATTGTGAATTATGCCGATATGGTGCCACAACCCTAATATAAATCTTACTTTTATGTTGGAGTGTGATCACATCATAGAATGTGGGTTGATTTCTGCAAATCCCTAATGTGATCACAGTACACATAATTGCAAAACGACCAAGTCCATGCTTCCCTATCAGGAGCAAATGAAGTATATTGCCCTACAATGACTAATTGCCATTTGTAAATCAATATTGCACAGTGATCAATATGGTTTCTGTCGAGACTGTTTTTTATGTCGACATGTCGCAATAATTTGTTGTCGACGTCGACATAAAGTTAATATCAAAGAGTTTGTTTTTGCGGGAAAAACGAAATTGTTTGGATAAGCTTAATCATCAATATGAATGATATAAAGTTTAGGCCTATATTTTGTAACTTTTTTTATTGTGAACCATCATAATAACTTTAAATATTTTTTGTGAATAACGAACAACTTACAGGTAGGCCTATTAAATTATTTATGAAACACTTGTTAAAGCTCAACTGCTAATAAACAGCCATAACTTGACAATTAAACATAAGGTTTTATGAAATTTTACTTTCCCGGTGTTGTCGACAAATGATATTTCATGTCGACATAAGGCCTGTCGACAGAAACCTTAGTGATCAGTACTTCCTTTTGCCTGGGTAAAGAAGCATGGACTTGGATTCCAGTATTAAATGATTAATATTTATGTGAAACACAAACTGCTGACATCAAAGGCAAGATTAGTACAGTACTAATTAAACAAACTGGTACAAAATTAGTTTCATATTATCCTTATTTATTGTGTTATTCACATGTCCAACTGATGGTGTTTAAAACCAAAAGTTTGGTTATAATTTGGTTATTATTTGAAATCTTTGGTTAGTAATCAATTGTTAAACATAGTCAAGAATCCTATAATAGGATCAGTTTCTCAATATCAAAGCATTCGAAATACTTATCTACTTTCCTCTGGATGGTCTGTAAAATCTTGCTAATCAAAAATCAAATTCTTGATAGAATTGTGCAACTAAATTTTTGTTATCCAATTAATGTTGGGTATAACTTGCTCTGTAATCAAGAAAATTGACCCAAATGGCTTAGTAAGTTAATGTTGGTCATGAATTCATTGGCATTTGCCCTTAGTAGATCATTTGAATTAATCAGTCTGGTTTGTGTCAGTTGGCGACATAAATGCATAGATAATTATGTATAGAATTTAATTGCTCAATAAATCTTAACTCTAAAATATATGCTCTGTGTTTTATTATTATTTGATGTGTTGAAGGTGTGAGAAGCAATTTTTTGTCAGATTCACAATCCTTGTGCTTACTTCAAACCACCAGCAAAGTTTTATTTCAAGAAAATGACGGGAAATATATCTGTATATTTTAAGGATAATCAAAAGAAGCTGTAGAACTTACTGATCTTTGAACGCGTTCATCTCAGTTATACATTTTACTCCCCGACAACCTTTGACGGTCCATAACTTGACTTCTGGAAATCATGTGAAGTTCACCGAGGTGTAATTTAAATCCTCACAACATGGTCTAGTGCAAATATTTTAAAAAAGTGAAAATGACAAGCGGCTGCAATTACAGCTGTTTTGGGATGGACGGTCACATATCATTAAACATGTTTCTGCTCCGTCTACATAATAGTTCACCATACAAAGGCTATGATGACCTCAAAAGGTAAATGTCAGATTTTATTTGAAAAATAGCAATATCTGCAGAAGTACCTTTAAATTTAAAGTGGATTTTCTGATCAAAAATATCACAAGTTCTTGCTTTTTGCAATTCCGAAAATTTTTGGCCAATGGGGTGGTCAGACTAACGATAATGATCAATCAAGTACACAAACTATTTAAATTATCCACTTTAAGGCATAATTTTTTATTGTTACATTTTGAATACAAATAACATTTTGATACCTTGTTGCTGTAGCATCAATAATAATGAAATGAACATCTGAATGCATGTTGATCAATTTATGTGCAATAATAAAATGAATCTTATTTTGAACTCATAACATGTTAAAAAGCAAGTTGTAGAACATGAAAGCAACTTTCATCATGCCCAAGTTACAACAGCATTTATTGGGACATTTTCTAATCGTATAGTGGAAAGTGCAACAATGATATCATGACCTACGTCAGCCAAGATCATTCTAAAACATGTTTTCATGCATTGGAAACAGAAAGATTAGAAGACTATCAAATAGGCAAAAGTGCAAAAATTAGAGCAGTAAAAATCCTGACCATCTTGCATTCAAATGTTAACCATTTTCATTATTATTCATCAGGCATGAGATTTTCCAGCTTTTTTTGATGTAGAAATTTCCGCAATTTTATTTATTTTCGGCCCGTTTTGAGGCATTTTTTCCAATTTTACGCGCTTTTCCAGTGTTTCCAGCTTTTTTCAGGAAGATGCAAACCCATGCCTGATTCATGCTATGACAAGCAACAAGTAGTGAGATCTCAAACTGTTCATGAAGGAATAGTGGTTCAATCCCACTTGATAAAAGTATTTAAATCTATTTGAATACGTTATCAAGTGGGATTGAACCACTATTCCTTTGTCTAAGCATTTACAGAAAAATGATTTTTTGGTTCCCTTTATATGCCACTTCACAGGAAATTTGCATAAAAAAAAAAGGTTTTACTTGACAATTGGTATACATGTATGTGTAAGTAAATCAATAATGATACTACTATCTTGAAGTGAAATGGTTTGGAAATTCTCGTACAATTTGGAATCCAGTGGCACCATTTGCAAATATACATATCATAATATCTGCAGTTGGATTGGTCAATAAACCTAATTGTTGATCCATTGATTATTTTAATAGTGATGCATGACTGAAAATGGTAAACAAATATAACCTTGGTAGAAATTGAATTAAAACAACAGTCACAAGACTTACTGTATAAGGCCCTGTATCCATTGGCTGTTTCCCTGTTGCATATGCTCTTGCTCTAAGTGCCATTGTCCATAATTGTCACACCCCAAACACAGTGAGCATCTATCATACACAAGGTCACTGATGTACAGCCACTTAAGCAAAACGAAGGTTTGTTGTGTGTGGCGAGTGACAATTGGAGTCAATGGAACAGGGAACAAGGGCATGTGTCACTTGGGAACAGCCAATGGATACAGGGCCTTACAGAGCTGTAGTTGCCCGCGAACTGCATCCAAATGCCTTCTTTAGCCACTGAAGAGATTATTCTGCTTGAAAAGCTACTTGTATTGACCTGATTGATCCATGGATATTGATTGGTTTTGGTCAAGTGCTAAAAGTTTGTTGTAAAGGTGGATTCATACTCTCATACATTCGGTACCGAATGTATATTTGTGACGTCAAAATATATTCCGCATCGAATAAAAAGTATGAACCGGAGAAAGATATATTTTGCTAGTGTCCAGATGTAACTAATACTATCTCCGGATAACAAACGGGCTACTTTAAAATCTCGATATAGTGCACCTCATGTTTTGCTCATAAACGTGTTCCTTACCACAATACCAACAGGTCTACATCACTAATCAGATGTTAACATGAAAGTTACATTCGATATATTATATATCAGACACAGGCAATCAATTTCATATCTTTTACACCATATAAAAAATATGGCACAAAATGGCAACTGGGAAAAGGGGCACTATATTGAGATTTTAAAGTATTTAATCTGTTTCAACTTGGTATGGTCATTCAGTTTCATTCGGTGTTGAATGAATTTGACTCACAAGTATACATTCAGCACCGAATGTATGACAGTATGAATCCACCCTTTACAACTGGAAGATCATTTAACCTTCATTCATACATCATTATATAATCAACTCAAACAAAGATGTTATGTGAACACTCAGAACAAGTAGTCTCGCCTGCTTGATCAACTCCTTATCCCCGTTATCGAACGCCTACTACATCATTTTTGAATTTGACCTTCAATGGCCTTGCCTTTATTTCACCAGGATATCATTTATGAGATAGTGGCCCTAATATATGCTCCAGGTGCATATACTCCAGGAAAATGGTTAACTTAAAAACATGCTCCAGGTGTTTTAAAACAAGCATCTGTGACTTAAAGATAACATGCTCCTGGAGCATATATTTCAACCGAAAAATTTCATAAGTCAAGGAGCTCCTGGAGCATATTTAAGGGCAACTAACTCACAAAAAACACCAGCTTACACCCTTGGCAAAGGGCTATTCAAGGTGTAAGTTAAACCCATGCGGTATGAGTATTATATAGGAGTTATTGATGAATGATCTCAGGACAAATTTTTGATCATTCAAAGACATTTGACCTCAAAAACCATTTGACCTTGCCCCACAAGGACACACCCTAAGTTAAGGTCTGTTTATGCTGTAAGTTTGATCCATGTGGGATCAAGAAGGATTAAAAAGTTATTGCAGTGACCTTGAAATGACCTTGGATGACCTTGTGTCAACTTTTTGAACATTTTTGGTCTTCGACCTTTAAAACAACATTTTGACCTTTAATGCCATTGACCCACAAATCATTGTGCACAGTGATCTTGAAATAATCTTGGGTAAACTTTTTGAACACTTTTGGTATTGAAAATAACATTTTGAACTTGATTGACCTTGACCACAATGCCCAAAATTTTCACAGTGCAAGTTTAACCCAAGACCTCACATGTCACCAGGTTTCAATACAGCAGCCCTTACTGTTCACGAGATATGCTACAAAGAAAATTCTGGATAAACTATGCAATCTAGGTATAGAGCATAGGATTTCTGAGATTTGCTCAGGGTAAGATTTGCAAACGGCAGTCAGTTTAAAGGAATGGTATGTCCCCTCCTGAAAAATTCCCAGGCGAGATAAAAAGGACCAATTTTAATTATAATTTTAATTATTAAAATATAACAAAATTAGAAAAAAGCACCCTTAAACTTTTAAGCACATATGGTGGCATTTCATGAGGTGGGTCAAAAATGAGTTACATGGTCAAAATGGTTAAAAAATCAACTTTTTGATATGATGTTAATATTATTGATCTCTTTCAATTCAAGTAACTTTTTTTGCCAAATATCCCTTTTGTTTTGGCAAGATGATCTTATTAATGGTTAATTACTCAATAGACGGCAATGCAAACTGTAATTTTGAAATACTTTTTTCTCAAAATTGCCTGTTTTTACTAAAACAAGTCATAAATTGGAATGATTAATGGTAAACAGTTCATTTTTTCAGGATATGTTCTGAACACTTTGATAGTTACTTTGATGCATTAAACTTGAAACAGAACCCTTAGGGTCTTGGTGTTAATGACCTTCAATTAATTAGAGGGGGCTATACAAGGGGAGAAAAATAGTGATGTTTCAAATCATTCTGTCCAACTTTTATTTGATGCAGCTTGATCCCCTGAACATTTTGACACCAAATTTGTCAAAATCGGACAAAAAATGAGAAGGTACTGCCAAAAAAACTGATTTGAGGGGTGGATGGGTCTGAAGAGGGTCTAAAATGATAAATTTGCCAATTACTGTAATTATACCAAATTTTTGCCATGTTGGTGACTATTTATATGTATTTGAGGTCACAGAATCTATTTGTATATGTTCCAACAGTGTCAAACCTTCCGATATGGTGATTTCCTCAATTTGGGCTATCTACCGCATCCTTAGGCACCGCATCCTTAGGCACCACCACCCTTGTACTGTCAAATTCAAACCATTGTTTCTCTTAAATTATGTAGCCCATAAAGACCAAATTAATACCACAAATAGCAGAAAGTGTAAGCTTTCAAATGAAACATTAAACAAGTCCATAGACCAAGGAATAGTACATTTACATCAAACTAAGTTCGAGAACCCATGAAAAAATGTAACAACACCACCTTTTTAGCATACCCACCTAATGATATGCCACCATATGTATCCTACTTTCACATGAAAACTGTCTCTGGTTGGTCAACTCATCTCAAAAGATGTATTATTTAGCAAGTTGGTTTTTGATATATTGTCCAACTTGATGCATGGCTTCCTTGCTGCTACCATCTAAAAAACTCATCTCAATCGTCATTTGATCATCATCAATTTTCACTGATAGAGAACATTTAAAAAGTGGGTCATCATGATCTATACTCTGTTTTCCTTCCTTTGAATCTGTAGGAGATTTAGTACAGTTTTGACTTTTGATGCCTGTGTCATTTCCTGATAAGTCCCCATTACTAGTGTTCCCTCCTTCACATAAGTCTGCCTGAGATTTGACATAACTCTGCTGTTTTTCATTTGCATCATCTGTTAGTAGTATGTTTTGTTCACAGCTATCTTTACCTTTTAATAATGGTTCAACTTTATTTGATTCTACTTGCAAATTTACAGTTGAAGGCTCTTTCACACACAAGTCTTGTAGTCCTGGCACTTTTGGCTCAACATTACTCTTGGTTTCAAGTAAGGATTCCATATGGTCCAAGTCTACTTGAGCTACTGGCACTCTTGAATCTTGCAATAATGAAGCTTTTGTTTCAACAACACTTTGGTCCACTTCAAGTGTATTTGGTTTTCCAGAATTTCTGCCATTTTGTACGTCAGAAATTTGATCATGTTTTGGATTACATTTTGTATTTTCATGTGTGGAGTCATGTGTACAGTTTTTGTCTGCACCCTCTCCAGTTTCCAAGTCATGATTACTTCTACTTGTGTTGAAAGTAGAGTCACATTTACTGAGTATGCAAATTTGGGCATTTGTATCAAGGTGTCTGCTGACGTCTGGCATCATGATAGTCTTTGTAGCAGATGATGTGACTTTGGTTTCACGTTCTCTGTTGGAAGCACAGTTGAAACTGGCATCTGATTCAGTGCTGACCTTTGCAGAAGCTGGTGTGATTGTGGTTGGAAGTTCTCTAGTGGAAGCACAGCTTGTGTCTAATTCACTAATGGTCTTTGCAGTTGTTTCCATATTTGGTTTATTATTATTCCCTGTATCTGCTAAACTTGTCTCATCCAGCACCAGATCTGTCTTCTTTGTCTTTTGTCTCTGTCTTTGTCTTCGTTTACGTCTCTGGTTGGCCCAGGTATTTGTGTATGCGGTGCACTCTAGACTGACTACTTTGCGGGAGCTTGATTGGATTGCGAAGGAAATCTGTAGACAGAATTAAAAAGAGGTAAATCAATTAAATACTGTGCATGAATCAACATCTGTTTGCTTTTTTAATTGGAAGATAAAGGTGTTTTGATGGCACAAATTTGAAAAGTAGATTTTAAACTTTCTATTAAGAGCTGATCATGGAGCTAAATTTCAGGGTATAATTATGAGCACCAGGATGACTTGTTTTGACCCCATTTTTTTCCTCCAAATGATGCGATTTTTTTACCCCGTCTTCCTCAATTTGGATATATTCGTTTTTAAATGTTTCAGGCCTAACAGTTGTATTATGATTCCCCGATAAAATACTGATGCTAATGTATGATTAAGTGCTATCAATTCTGACGTATTGATATCCATAAACATAAGTATCCATATATATGAATACTTAGTAGTCGTTCATGACGTATTTATTGTTTCCTTACTAAATAAAGCGATGGGTGTGCAACAAATCGCTCTAAGCCAATCAAAAGTCGTGATTTACCAAAACAATTTTTGACAAAAATGTAACACCTTTCAACATTGCGTCGCGTTCGTGTATTGTTGCGTTCGCGTGTTGATGTGCTAAATACGGTCACAATAATGAATAATTAATCACAAAATATTAATGATGGTAATTTATTTAAAAATTTTGCATACCTCTTGAAAACGAAATTTAATGCCGCCATTTTATTTCTCCGCTAAGACTGAAGTTCACGTACATTTACTAAATAAAATGACATTACATTCAAAAAAACAACATGTATTATCAATAATTATCAAATTGCGATCATCCTGAAATTAATAAAATTGTTAGAATTCTTACCGTTTACACATTCCATCAAAATATATAATCCACAGCGAGAGAACCATTACACCGATTACACCAGCGTTTCTTCTTAGTGCATTTGTGTAGACCGCGTCGACTGCCGCGACGAAGTTTACTACGCGTGATAAACTTAAGATACGCGCGGCTTGCAAATATGCGTTACGCGGCTGCAATCACGGCGCGCTGTAGCATTGCGTAAACAAACAATTTAACTTGTGGAAATATAATGATGTAGGCCTAAAAGTTATATATGATTTATTTCGGGAAAGTTGAAAGGAATTATATAAAAACAAACAACATTGACTGTTATGTTAACAATCGTAATTGTTTATGTGTAGGCCTGCGTGTGTGCTAATTAGTAATTAACATTTTCTTGCTCCAGTTTCTTTTTTCTAATTGGATTTTGTCGAGGTTATGGATCTTATTGAATGTTCTCAGTTCCGAAGTATTAATTACTATACTGCATGGCACTTATATAATATGCATGTTTCATAACCTCAGTTTACAGTGGTGCATCTAAGTTTTTTCTTTGGTTTTGAGTCTACCCTATACCGAAATTCCGCTTTTATTTTACATGTGGATCCTCACTTTCTTGGGGTTTTGTTAGCTAATCCAGTGCCGCGCTTTTTAGTTTATCGATGGCGAATGTCTTGTAGACATTCGCCAACAACAACAAAAACATTTCTATTTAGGAATTAAATTATCTTCAAGTTATGAACTTGATACGCCGAAGGTGTCCGATGTCATCAATTGAGTTTTTTATAGGCTTACAGGAATGCTTTTGTAAGACAAGATCGTTCGTCATTTTCCCTTTTCATTAATTCCTCTATTCAGTAAAGGCTGCATTCATGCCCTTTTCAATTAGGCCTATCATCATGAACATTTTTGCTTTTTTAACCAAAAAACTGATCCCATGCCGAATGCAGAGATTGAAGGGAGACGCCGGCAATGAATTGAGTTAAACCTTAAACCCATCTTAAAATCATATCTTTTATATGTTCTTGAAATTAAATATAATATATCAAATATATGCAATTAATTCTAGGATTACATATATGATATAATCATAAAATATACCTTTTGACATTTTGCCGCGTCTTATTTTGGTTTACGGCCCACGTTTCAGTGCCGCGTGCCGAGGCTCGATTTTTACCGCTAAACGTTGCGTCATAAGCATGAGACGTAAATTATGCTAATAAGAGTGTCACAGCAACTAAAATTGTCACGGCAAATGTGTTACATTTTAGTGAGATAAATTATCTTCCGTTGCACACCCCTTCATATTTATATAATAAAACAAATTAATAAGCTCATGAATATTTAAACATGAATATTCATGATCCATGGGATATAGCGATAGTTAGATTTTCCAACCGCCGCAGTGTCGCCGCAATATCTATTTACTATTTTCTACACACCGGAACTTTGAAATCAAATGATTTTTAATTCTGCAAATTTGATTTATGGCGAATTCTAGTGGTAAATATATTGTCCTTTTGTACAGTAAAGTAGATGAGATAGAAAAAATCGCTCGCATACAGACACCTCAGAATTTGTTTGCAATTTTATATAGGCCTATAATAATTTCATAAATATAGGCCTATATGCCAAAAGAGGAGAAAATGATTTTTGACGATACAAGTCTACCAAGTGCTCTTGGTATAATCATAAAAGCATATGCATCATTCTCCCTCAGCATGCTTTCTGGCTAATAACATTCCTGAAATGCAAACTTATTGCACTGTCTTCAAACACAATAAGTATGCATTTTTTGAGCAATAAAAGCCAATACTTCCTGATGCACTGTGCTTGTCATAACTTGTGGATATGCACCAACTTTGTTCAAATTCTATTGGCCTTGTATGAAATGCATTTGAAAACAATAGTGAAGACTGATGATTTACTACACTAAGGCTTGGGGTCCAAAGATATTCGCTTGCCTGAGTGATATTCACTCACCCTATCAAGAAAACTTTGCTTCAACGGGAAGCGATATTCGCTCAACAAATTTCACAACATTCACTACACTTCAGATTGAATTGGAGCGAAGATCACTCCGAATATTCTTAGGTTTGTTTATTCAATAATCATAGCACTACAACATTCACAAGTGACATTCGCTTTCATCGATTGAAACGATGTTCGCTCAATGAGAGTGACATTCGCTCTCCGTTTTAGCGAATATGTCAGAGCAAATATCAAGAGCGAATGTCACTCAGTGAATGTCTTCGGATGCCAAGCCTAAAGGGTATTTCTACTTCACAGTAACCTAGCTCATCTGGGGCTCAATGGTGGATAAATTGCACTAAAAGTACTTTTATACAAAAAGATCATGACAGTATCCACAAAATCAGGGTGGCATTAGTTACTTACTTGCAGATCTTTCAACACCTGCTTAGTAGCCTCTGCAACAGCCATTACTTTTTCCCTTTTCCCTACTGAACTGGATGACGAGTTTGCCACAGAGTTGGTCACAAATCTGTCTGGCACTGGAATAACTAATGGAGGGCGCTGTTTGGTTTTCCTTCTTTTGCTAGGTGGCTGTGTAAATCAATGTTTATGAAAGAGTTTATGAAGAGTTATTATACTGTTATCTTATTTTCACAGCTAGATAATGTTAAGAGTGTTTTATCAGGCAAATCAAGAAAACAAGTCTTATCAGATGTTATCAGCTACAAAAAAGATTGCACATTAAAATATCACAAAACGAGTGTGCTTATTATTTTGTTAAATTTTGAATAATGGCGTTTCTGACATTGTTAATAACTCAAAAATTCAATTCAATTCAAGGTTTATTCACATTGCATCGCAGCATAAGCTGAATTACATAATATTTACAAATTACACATAAAAACAATTAAAGGCAACACACTAAGGCAATACATCAAAAACTAAAAAACTAATAATGCTGTGATATCAAAATTTTAGTAGTATCAAGAAGAGGGTTGTAATACAATTTGTGCAAAGTTTAGTTTCTCCAACTACTATACAGCTTGTCCCAATATTAAATTTAATGCAACAAGCAAATAAAAAATGTTAAACAATAGTTGCCAAAAGTTTAAATCATAGTAATATATGTTTTTTAAAAAGTGGAGTAATTACTCTACAACACATTACACGTTACTTGCCTTAAACTTTTGTACCATTGATTTTGACATTTCACCGGTAATAAATAATCCAATATTTAGTCAACAACCCACTAAGATACCATTTTTCATGCCTTGAAGGTTAGGAATATGCCTTGAGGGTATAACTGTGTCATTCACAACCCTCAGGTAGACCACATAGTAGTGGGTTGGCTAAATATTTGATGATTTATTACCAGCAAAATGTCAAAATCAGTGGTACAAAAGTTTAAGGCAAGTAACGTGTAATGATGCGTTTTGTCCCGTTTCATTTTACCACTCCAGTCCAAAGATATGAAAAATTTAAGAAAGCCCTTTAAATCTACTTTGGTCCGATTCGTAAGTTTAGACTTCCAGCTAAAGAAATGCAAACTTGAAATGGTGAGAATTCTGAAATCAATTAGAGCACAATCAATCTAAACCAGACGCAATAACCTGCTAAATATCAGCAGATCATCATTTAATTGAGTTAGAGTTAAATCGCCTGGAATCACCAAGCCATGTTGCCATACCTCTTGGATTTTG
>JXSR01S024380.1:75452-87584 GCA_000969725.1 Ophiothrix spiculata
ATACTGGTCAGACTGTATCATCATTGCCTCAACAACAACATGTAGTTGACAACTGGCCTGAGAGTGGTACCAGTAGTTCTTTGACGAATCTTTGATTCTTTTATGCTAACGATCTGGACATTCAAGCATTGTTGTTAATCATCTTGTGTACAATCTTTGTATGGTAATATTGAGTTGGCTGTTTATGTAATTGGTCGTAATGTATAAATATGAAGCAAATAAATAGCTAGATGATATCAGTGTAAAGAGCCAAAGATTTGTTTGTAAAACATTCCTTTCACATCATAGATTTGCAGATAAATCAAAAGAAATTTTTGCATTACAAATCCTGAAAAGGCCAATTTTACAAATTCAACTATAGAGGGCAATATTTATTGTTGTCTACAACGCTTATACTTCAAATGATGCAAACATCTCAAAAATGCTTGGGGAAAAGTTTTGGAATGATGCTGAACTGTTAAGCTCCATGCAAAATTGGCATCAGCTCCCCCAAAATGTTATTAAAATGAAACTTTAGTTTACAGAAACTTTTGAATACGGTATTATTATTGTTGGAGTATTTGTGAACGCGTATCAAGAGTCGTGCTTAGACGCGAACAAAATAACATTGAAAATGTACACTCGCGTCAGAGACCACTGCGTATTTGCTACAGATACGCGTTCACAAATTAAATCCAACGACAATAGACTTATATACAAAATGATGGAAAGACTTGGCCAAATGGTACAAAATTAGAATGCTAGCAGTAGAATTATACTGGGAAAGGGGATGGGGTGAAATTCCGATAGGTTAACATTTGATTTCAGCTACAAGTATGATGAGAATTGATTTTGTGTCCAATTAGAACTTCATGACAGCATTGCATAAGCAAAAGTACTACTATAATTAGCTCTCCAATATGGAGAAGGGTCTTGAAAAGTGCCCCTCTAGGCTAGCTCTGGTTCAGAGCTGAAAGCAGTGGTGGACAAGTATTTATAATCACCATTACTCCCTGAGCTAAAAACAGTTGTGGCTCTTCTTTACTCTTATCCCCTCCCTCTGATTGTTGACCAAATTTTTACTCTGGGAGGCATTGAACTCTATATATCTAGAATTCTGATGGCAAAGATCACCTGTTTTATGGAGTTGACTTCCAAGTTCCAATTAGGTTGCATTTGCTTGAGGACAAATTCAAATTCAAGGTAGACCTAGTGTTTCTGGAACCAATGTAGGCCTATTTGGAATTTTGAAATCAACTTGAACAATTGTCATCATGTTGAATTTGCTCAGGTTAAATTCATGTTAGTATTACTGGACTTAATATTATAAAACCAATGTGTTTAAAAATTAAAATCCAGCTCCTCAGAGCTACTCTAGGCCTGTGTCTATTATTACAAATAGTTGTCTTACACTGATTAGTCATAAACGAGAAAATTACTTGCTTTTGATTCATGATACTTAAAGATGCAGACACAAACTCCACAAGAGGATCATGTTAGTTCTGTTTTAGTTTACTGATATTAAGTTTGATCATGTTTCCCAACTTCCAAGTATAGTTTCAAATTATACTCTCACAGTAGGTGACCCAGTAATTGTTTCTCTCGTTTATTGCAACAGGACTGACCAAAGGATCCGAAGAATTGTCAAGATTTTTCAATGCAAACAGTGCCAGACAAATTGCCATCGGAAGAAACAATTCCTGCATCATTTCAAGACCCACTTGGATAGGGAAAAGAAAATGTGTCAAATCGACATTGACCAAGAAGCGGTACTTACATATCAATGCATTGAGTGTGATTTGCTACTATATAATCGTCGAGAATTAAAGAAACATAATAGCAAACATAACAAGAAAATATCGAGAGTGTGTGATACTTGTGGAATATTTTTCACTGCCCGTGCAAATTGGCTTAGGCATATGCAAAAGCATGAAGCTGAAAAAACGAACCAGCGATATGTGTGCAAGATTTGTAAGAGAGCCTTTATACATAAAAGTGAATTACTGAAACATATGATACGACATAGTACAGAACGTCCCCACATTTGTGAAGTATGTGGTAAAGCATTCAAGGAAGTCTGGAAAATGAAACGCCACTTGAGCACCCATAGCATTGTCAAACCAATGACTTGTGAATTCTGTGGGAAAGGCTTCACCAGCAGGTATAATCTAAAAGGACATTTGAGGACACATACAGGAGAAAAACCATTCAAATGTGACGATTGTGGTGCCGCATTCACTCATAATGTGAGTTTAAAAACTCACAAAAAGTCTGCCCATGGAATTGATTTGTGGAAGGACCAGAAATCACAAGCTATAGAAGAGGTGGTTGGTGTGAATATGAATGACCCAACATTATTTGAAAGAAAGGTGGTGATTAAGACGGAAATTGCTGATTATGATGAACAAAAAAACGAGACTGAAATGATACCTCTACAGAACTTAATGACAAGTACTTTCAGCACAAGAAAGAAGAAAACTAGCAAGGCTACACAACGTTCACATACTTCTTTTATACCGCATACCACATCTGTGCTTCATTCTCTTGATACACATTTGCCATTTTATCATCCCGAACCTGCTTACCACCCACCCATACCAACTTTTGGCACTATAGTCCCTGTATATACACCTGTCCCATTGTCAGACCAGTCAGTACAATGCCTGCATGGTAGCAGGGAATATGCCTCTCATAGCACTGGTCATACTATATGTCAATTGCCCCAGCAACAACCTGAACTTGATGACTGGCATGATGATGGAGCTGGTAGTTCACTTAAATTAAGCTGAGGTTTTTGAAAATATATGAATATGGTAAATAGAGCTTAAACTGATACACAAAGCAACATTGTGCTCCAATTTGAATTTACTTACTATTATTAAAGTACAGTTGATTGTTTAGCAGCATCTATAACAACTTCAGTGGCGTAGCCAGGGGTGGGCAAGGTGGGCGATATGCCCACCTTGGAATTTTTTTGGAGAAATTTTGAAGACCTGGGAGAAAAATAAAGGGGGCAGGAAATGACCTTTTTCCCATAAAATTACGACAATTAGAGCCAAAAATTGCTAAAAATTAGGTTGAAAACTCCATAAAGCACAATATTTGGCGGTTTTTCTTGAAAAACCCGGCCGAGTCGGCCCCTTGGAAACCCTGTAAAGTTGATCGATAAAATTCATTGGAGAAATCTTGGGTGGTTTGCCCACCCTTGGAGAAAGGCCTGGCTACGCCACTGAACAACTTGCTCTAGGCTAGCCTAAACCAATTTTCATGTGATACTATTTAGATGAGTCTTGGAAGTGTGGCACATGGAAGAGTACTTAGTTGGTGTCTTATATTTACAACAATATTGTCAGATTATTTTCACCTAACCAGTCGAAAACTAGAACTCAAAAACTAGGTTATGATAATAATATGATTAGGTATGATAGATAAACAGATACCTTAAAAATCAATAAGAAAGAACAAGCTTTGGCTTTGCCACTCTAATGTTGAAGGGATATATTCTGCTTATAGTTTTCTTGGCATCTTCTGGCCTGTTTCAAATGGTAGTTGTCACAATGGGTGATTTAGTGTTTTTTGTGTTTTATTTTGCCATAGGACTGGGTGCAGGATCAGAAGATTTGACCAAATTTATCAATGCAGACGATGCGAGGCAAATTGCAATGGGAAGGAAAAATTCCTGGAACATTTCAGGATTCACATGCATAGGGAAGAGAAAAAAATAAAGATTGATATCAATCAAGAAGCAACAATTAAAAATCGATGCATTCCATGTGATTGGGTTTTTGATAATCCCTATAAATTTAATAAACATTACAATAACCACAACCAGAAAATATCAAAAGTGTGCGAGGTGTGCGGAATTTTGTTCACTCGTCGGGCAATTTTGCATAAACATTTGAATAAGCATGAAGCTGCAAAAACAAACCAGCCTTTTGTGTGCGAGATTTGTGAGAAATCGTTTTTGCATAGACATAATTTGGTGAATCATATGAAACTACACACTTGTGAAATATGTGGTAAAGCATTCCAGAAAGTTTCAGGAATGAGACGCCATGTGAAATATAACCATTGTAGCGTCAAGTCAGTGTCTTGTAATATTTGTGGGAAGGGGTTCATCAATAGGAGTTACCTGACGGCGCATTTGAGAATACATACGGGAGAAAAACCATTTAAATGCGACGTTTGTGGTGCTGCATTTATGTATAATCAGAGTCTTAAAACTCACAAAATATCTGCCCATCTTATTGATATGTGGCAAATAGGATCAAAAGCACAGATTGTAGAAAAGATGGATGGATTGAACACAAAGGATCCAGCACTGCTTGAAAAACAAGTAGTGATTAAGACAGAATTTGCTGATCATGATGGGTGGAAGACTCGGATTCCTCCACCAAATTTTCCAAGTTGCAGCAAGTAATTTCACCCTAAGAAACCAGAAACACAGCAAGGTTTCACACGCTCCTATACCACATACCACGTTTATACTTCATTCTGTGGATGCACGTTTACAATCGTACAATACTGACCATGCTTACCATCAACGAGTATCAACTTCAAGCACTATAGCCCCTGTTTATACACCTGTTACATCATCAGACCATTTAGTACAATCACTGCAAGGTAGCAGGGTAGTTGCCTTTCATAAAACAGGTCGGACTGTCTCTCCATTGCTCCAACAACGACCTGATGTCCAGACTCCTGATAAGGCAACTGGAAGTTCAATACAGGCTAAGCCTAAGTTTTAGAAGGTTTGCTGTGAATTTCTTGTGAAAACAGGAATGTAAATATGTTTAATAACTTGAAACCAAATACTCACACAAACATTTTACTTGAACCTAAGAGCAGTGACCATGACTTGTTCACTCAATGATGCATTTGAAGTACATTGTTTCAATAGCGACAAAACAGTTTCAATTACCCCATCGTTATTGATCTAATTATAATGACTGTTCACCCTGTGATTGGTTACTCCTCTTCCGCGCCCCTTTTATGATGTCATTATACCGTACTCTGAATGTACAATGCAAAGATATCTAGACAAAATAATAATAAATTTATTTTTACAAGATTAGGAAAACTTTCAGTCAATCCTTAGTCAAATAATCATGTTGAACCTATGAAGGAAATTAACGACTGAAAAAACTTTAAATTAACATTATCAAATAAGCTGAAAATGTTGATTTTTGGGGGCGTTCGACTGGCGTTTGACACAATGCCCAAAATACCACAGATGTGTCGTAAAAATTGTAAGACAATCCCCTATATTTTACTTCTTCGGGTATTTTAATTCGGGTTTTGATCAGTCCATCTAGTCGTTAATAGTCTGCAGATAACATTGATAACCAGCTAAGAAGGTTGAAAACAATAGTTTTTCTAATCCAAGCGATTAACTTCCTGTATACAACATACTTGATGGCCATTATTTTCTGGCTTCTATCGTTGTGTGTTCAAGTATACGACATTACGTACATGTGCTCGGCGTGACCTCAGTTATTTAGAAACTGTTGAATAAGGTCAAAAGATATGTTGAGATTTCAAATGGTCATGTAGTAGTAGAAAATGATTGTCCGCTATCAACCAACTATGATCAGTTGGATGGATGGACCTTGTGACTCAGAAAAATTGTATGCTTTTAAATTGACAGTTTGTCTCACTTTGTCAATGGTTTAGACTACTTTTTGTTAATGTAAATATTTATGTTTTGTTTCAAACAATGTTAAACAGAACTGTACATGTGCGGCTCATGCAAAAATATAGTCATATTTGACATTTTAAGTCTTCATGTGTCTGCCTGTCTCTCTTCTCTTTTATTTGTCTCTGAGATGCCTCATTTTTGTTAAGCGAATCAATTACGTCTCCTTGTTCCTTGGGCAAGAAACTTTACTTGCTCTGTGGTTCGGAAGTCACGTAAAGCCGTTGGTCCCCTGTACGAATAGACTCCTTCATGGGATATGCATTTCATGCAACTGTATGTGTATCATTGATTGATTGATTGATTGAATTACTTTGATGCACAGTAGTCCATTTACACAAGACCGCCAGATCAAACTATTGTATGTATATAGTGGAGAAATTAACTTTATTCGGTCCCAATCCATATTATACAATTTGTCATTAAATTTATCATGGGACCAAATATTTTTAAGAATAACATAACCTGAAGTTAAGTAATATCATCCGGCCTTTTTGATGACACACAATACATTCAGTTAAATATATGAAAAATGGTAGTCATCACAATGGGTGATTCAGTGTTCTTTTGTTTGTTTATTGCAACAGGACTGGGGCTGGCAACAGGATTATTAGCAGACTTGATCTAATTTATCAATGCAAACGATGTGAAACAAATTGTAGTGGGAAAAAAGTATTCCTGGACCATTTCAAGACCCACGTGGACATGGAAAAAGAAACGTGTAAGATTGATACTGACCAGGAAGCAAAACTTATATATAGATGCATTCCATGTGATTTGCATTTTCATGTTCGTTTACAATATGACAGACATAATAATAATCGGCATAAGCAGAAAATATCTAGAGTGTGTGATACTTGCGGAATTTTGTTCACTCATCGTCAAACATGGCATTCACATTTGAAAGTTCATGAAGCTGAAAAAACACAACAGCAATATGTGTGCAAGATATGCAAGAAGAAATTCATACTTAAAGAAAGATTGTCGAGACATATGAAATATCACAGAACGGATCGCCCCCACATTTGTGAAGTATGTGGTAAAGGTTTCAAGGTATATTCAGGAATGAAGCGCCATTTGAAGATCCACAGAAGCATCAAGCCTTTTTCATGTAATTTTTGTGGGAAAGGGTTTACCCAAATGGGTAACCTGAGGGGACATTTGAGGACACATACAGGAGAGAAGCCATTCATATGTGACATTTGTGGTTCAGCATTCATGTATAATCAGAGTTTAAAAACTCACAAAAAATCTGCTCATGGTATTGATATGTGGAAAGAACAGAAACCAATGACTGTAGAAGAAGTGGATGGAATGAACATGAATGACCCAGCACTATTTGAAAAGGAAGTAGTGATTGAGACATAGATTGTGATTTGTGGAAAAAAAAGGTACTAATGAGACTGAAAAGAATTCTCTACAGGATGTACGAGTCTTAAAAAGAAGTACTTCAATCACTAGGAAGAAGAAAAATACCGAGGATGCACATGCTTCATTTCCACATATTTTCCATTCTGTAGATACTCATGTATATACCATTATACAATACTAATCATGCATGCTTACCATCAACCAATATCATCTTCCTAGCATTTAAGCCCTTATATATACATCTGTTACATCATCAGACCATTCAGTACAATTTCTGCAAGGTAGCAGGGAGGTTGTCTTTCATAATACTGGTCGGACTGTGTCTCCATTGCCCAAACAACAACTTGTTGTCCAGACCCCAGATAGTGCAACTGGACATCCAATGTAGGTGAAGCCTAAGTGTTTTTAAAACTTAAGAAGGTTTTGATGTGTATTTCTTGTGTCTGAAGAAAGGAAGAATGTAACTTGAAATCCAATACTCGCACTTTTACTTTTGTCTGAGAGCTGTGATTAACTATGACTTGTTCACTCAATGATGGATTAGTTCTTTGTAGAGATGATTGTCAGCTATAAAGAGAAAGAATTCTTTAGGCTCATTGCAAAGTATAAACCAAGAAAGCCTCTGTTGAAGCTTATTTCCATTGAGGACCAAGATCTTTCTTTACTCAGATTTTGGTGCAGGAGGAAGACAGGACTCAGGAGTACCTGAATAAAAACCTGCTTAAGTGAGCATGGACTGAAAACCAAACGCACAATAAGTGCCGGAACCTGGACTCGAACCCGGGACTTATTGGTGCAAAGCGGGGGAAGAACCGCTGCGCTAATCCGCTTCCCCAGCTATCAACCAACCATGTCGTAATAGATGGACCTTGTGATTCAGTTAAATTGATAGTTTATGTCACACCTGGTCTATGGTTTAGACAACTTTTGGTTAATGTAGATATTTACATTTTGTTTTAAAAAACATTGATAAAGCAGAACTGTATGGTACATGTAAAATTGCATCTTAAATTAGTCATATTTGACATCATAATCATTCCTGTGTCAGCCTGTCTTCTCTTCTCTATTATTTGTCCCTTTAAAGTTTCTGAGATGCTTCATTTTGTCGACTGAATCAATTATTTTGATACACAATGGACTGTTTTTACATAAGACTGCTATTTTGTCTACGTATATAGTGGAGAAATTACTTTATTTGGTCCAATATTATACAATTTGTCACTAAAATTGTCATGGATCAAATCTTTAAAGAGTGACAGAACTTGAAATTTAGTCAGATCATTCTTTTTGATGTAGCTCGCCAATATGAAAAATAGTAGTTATCACAATAGGTGATTCAGTGTTCTTTTGTTTGTTTATTGCAACAGGACTGGGGCTGGCAACAGGATTATTAGCAGACTTGATCTAATTTATCAATGCAAACGATGTGAAACAAATTGTAGTGGGAAAAAAGTATTCCTGGACCATTTCAAGACCCACATGGACATGGAAAAAGAAACATGTAAGATTGATACTGACCAGGAAGCAAGACTTATATATAGATGCATTCCATGTGATTTGCGTTTTCATATCCGCCAAGAGTATAACAGACATAATTATAACAAACACAAGCAGAAAATATCTAGAGTGTGTGATACCTGCGGAGTTTTGTACACTCATCGGCGATCATGGCATTCGCATTTGGAAATTCATGAAGCTGAAAAAACACAACAGCATTATGTGTGCAAAATATGCCAGAAAAAATTCTTACTTAAACAAGCATTGGTGAATCATATGAAACTACACAGAGCACAGCGGCCCCATGTTTGTGAAATATGTGGTAAAGCTTTCAAGGCACTTTATGGAATGAAACGCCATTTGAAAATCCACAGCAGCATCAAGCCATTGTCGTGTAAATTTTGTGGGAAAGGGTTTACCCAAAGGTATAACTTGAAGGGACATTTGAGGACCCATACAGGTGAAAAGCCATTTATATGTGACATTTGTGCTGCTGCATTCATGTATAATCAGAGTTTAAAATCTCACAAAAAATCTGCTCATGGAATTGATTTGTGGAAAGAACAAAAATCAAAGGCTCTAGAAGAGGTGGCTGGAGTGAACATGGATGATCCAGCACTATTTGAAACGCAAGAAGTGGTTAAGACATAAATTGCGGACAATGATTGTGTATTCATGTACGGGACTGGAGGAGGACCCAGGCTTTAAGGCTACGGGAAAATTAACCTCAAAATCCGAATGACCCGGGAGGTGGGGGGTGTTAAGCCAGTTGATAAGCCCACGGGAAAATTAAACTCAAAATCCAATGACGGGGAGAAGGTTTAACCTACAGGAAAATTAACATAAACATTAAAATAAATTAAACGTTATCAACTAATGATGAAGGTTAATTAGTTCAAAAAAATATGATCTAATCATCTAGCTACCCGTGGCCCCCCACTAGTTTGGAATAATTTGTGTTGCAACTATAACAGAATTACTATGCTGGCTGAGCTCCACTCACAAACCATTATTTTCAATTGCTGTATTACTCAACTATAATCTTTACTATATCTATAGGCTTGGGCAGTTCACTGAAAATGGCTGAAAATTGAGATCGATACTGCCATTTTCTGTCCAATATAAAGGGATCTTATTTAAGCGCTCTTTCTGATCTGGTGTCTATTGAAGGGATTTTGCCAGAAGTTCACTCATGATTAAAGCAACCAAAAAAAAGAATATATCTTTTTGCAGGGACACTATCAGACACATGCTTCTAAAAATTCATGAAAAAAATAACATTTCAAACATTTTATTTACATTGAAGGAATAAATTCTGTTTATAATTTTCCTGGTGCAGAGTAAGTTCTTCTCATGTTTTCTGACCTATAAGTAGATTCAAATGGTAGTCATTGCAGTGGGTGATTCAGTGTTCTTTTGTTTGTTTATTGCAACAGGACTGGCAACAGAATTACCAGACTTGACCTAATTTATCAATGCAAACGATGTGAAACAAATTGTAGTGGGAAAAAAGTATTCCTGGACCATTTCAAGACCCACATTGATATGGCAACAGAAAAGTGTAAGATTGATACTGACCAAGAAGCAAGACTTATATATAGATGCGTTCCATGTGATTTGCGTTTTCATATTCACAAAGACTTTACCAGACATAATAATAGTCAACATAAGCAGAAAATATCTAGAGTGTGTGATACCTGCGGAAAATTGATCAATGATCGATCACATTGGGGTAGACATTTGAAAATGCATGAATCTGAAAAAACAAATCAGCGTTATGTGTGCAAGATTTGTCAGAAAACATTTATACATCGACATTCATTGGCGAATCATATGAAACATCACAGTACGGATCGGCCCCATGTTTGTGAAATATGTGGTAAATCATTCAAAGAAAGATCAGGAATGAAACGCCATTGGAAAACCCATGGCACTGTCAAGCCAATATCGTGTCATTTTTGTGGGAAAGGGTTTACCCAGAGGTATAACTTAAAAGGACATCTGAGGACACACACGGGGGAAAAGGCATTCAAATGTGACGTTTGTAGAGCTACATTTATGTATAACCAAGGTCTAAAAACTCACAAAAAATCGGCCCATGGAATTGATTTGTGGAAAGAACAGAAATCACAGGTTTTGGAAGAAGTAGATGGTATAAACGTGAAAGATCCATCACTATTTGAAAAGCAAGTCATGATTAAGACAGAAATTGTAGATAATGGTGGGCGGAAAACATCTGTGAATGAGACTGAAACGATTTCTCCACTGGTTGTCCAAGACTCAGCCAGAAATTCTTCTAGCACTTCAAAGATGAAAAATGCCAAAGATGCACATGCATATGTTGTACCCCATACCACATCTATAGCTGATTCTCTTGATCCACGTTCACCATCTTACAATAGAGACCCCACTTACTATCCACAGATACCGACTTCTAACACTATTGTCCCTGTATGTACACCTGCTTCATCAACAGACCATTCATTACAATCCCTTCATGGTAGTAGGGAGATCACCTTTCCTGATACTGGTCAGGCTGTATCATCATTGCTCCAGCAAGAACAACAGCAACATGTCCTTGACAACTGGCCTAATAGTAGCCCTGGAAGTTCACTTTAGGCCAACTGTTCAAGGTTGTTTTATATTTCTTGTAAAAAGAACCGGGAAAAAGAATGTAAAATAACTTGAACTTAATACTCTAAAACAAACATTTGGTAACTTGATTGCTTTCATTATGTCACAGTACTATGATTCTTTTCTCAATGATGAATTGGTTATTTGTGGATATGAATGTGAGAAATCAACCACCAGGAAGTCATTTGGATGGAACTTGTGACTGGAGAGGATTTGTGTATGCTTGTGACAGTGTGTGATATGAATATTGGTATTTTGGATTTTTTATCATAAATTAACATCATTATTCTTAAGTCGTTTCAAAAATGGGTTGGCAGAACTGTGTGGCTCATGCAGAAATTAAATTTGACATCTATCTGTCCTTCTTGTGTCTGCCTGTCTGTCTCTCTTGTCCTTATCTCCTCTTCATCTCTAAAATGTGTCCATTGTTACTTTCTGAGTTGCTTCATTTTTGTACTTGTGTTAAGTGATTCGTGAATCATATGTTTTGAGTGCCACAGGGTCCATTAACACAACACTGCCAAATGGCATTATTTCAAGGGTGTTTGATGGAGAGCTTGCTAAAGGCATTCCTTTGGTGCCATATTATAACAATTTTGTAAACGTCATCATGGGACCAAATCTTTACATTCAATTTATATCAAATGCTTAGCTCTCCATATGAAAGGGATCTTATGTAGCGTTCTCTCTTATCTGTTGTGCATTGAAGGGATTTTGCGGGAAGTTCACAAATAATAACATTAAAAAAAGTGTATATCTTTTTGTGGGGATGCCTATATTGGACACATATGCTTCTACAAACTCATGAGAAAAAACATTTCAAACCTTTTTTCTCAAAATGGAAATAATTACTATTTTTTAATTTTCCTGGTATAGAATAAGTTTTGCTCATGTTTTCTGACCTATAACAGGCTTTGAGTTTTGAGGCGCGCGAGTGCAAACGCGCACCTACGCGC
>JXSR01S024380.1:94716-104736 GCA_000969725.1 Ophiothrix spiculata
ATTGCAGATAATGATGGGCGGAAAATATCAGCCAATGAGATTGAAAAGATATCTGAACAGGATTTACAAGTCTCAACGAGAAATACTTCGAGTGCCAAAAAGAAGAAAAGACTTAAGGATTTGCATGCTCCTAAACCGCATACAATATCTACAGTTCATTCTCACAATTCACACTTGCCATCTTACAATACAGAACATGGTAACTATCCACCCATACCAACCTATGGCAGTGTAGTCCCTGTATATACACCTATTCTATCATCATCGGATCATTCAGCGCAATCTTTGCAGCGTATCAGGGAGCTTGCTTTTCATAATACCGATCAGACCGTATCACCATTGCTGCAAGAGCAACATGAAGTTGACAATTTTCCCGATAATATGGCTGGCAGTTCTTTGACAAAGCTTTGATTCATATTGAATATTTTTGTTCAGAGTATATTAAGATTTGATTTCTAGCACTGACATCATTTTTTACTTTTACTTTGATTAGTTTGATTTGGTTAGCGCAATGGGTGATTTAGTGTTCTTTTGTTTGTTTCTTGCAACAGGACTTGGGGGATCAGAAGACTAGAACGAATTTATCAATGCAAACGATGTGATACAAATTTTACTGTGGAGAAAGAATTCCTGGACCATTTCAAGACTCACATGGATAGTGAAATGAAAAACTGTAAGATAGATGTCAACCAGGAAGCAACGATAACACATCGATGCATTCCATGTGATTTGATTTTTCATGATCCCATAGAATTTAGGAGACATAATAAAAGACATCAGGCGAAAATATCTAGAGTATGTGATACCTGTGGAATTTTGATCACATGTCGGGTAACATGGGGTAAACATTTGAAAAAGCATGAAGCTGAGAAAACTAATCAGCGCTATGTGTGCAAGATTTGTCACAAAACATTCATACTTCGACATCAATTGGCAAATCATATGAAGCATCACAGTACGGATCGGCCCCATGTTTGTGAAATATGTGGCAAATCATTCAAAGAAAGATCAGGAATGAAACGCCATTTAAAAACCCATGGCAGTGACAAGCCAATATCGTGTCATATTTGTGGAAAAGGTTTCACCCAGTATTATAACCTAAGGGGACATCTGAGAACCCATACGGGAGAAAAGCCATTTGTTTGTGACATTTGTGGTGCTGCATTCATGTATAATCAAAGTTTAAAATCTCACAAAAAATCTGCCCATGGAATTGATATGTGGAAAGAACAGAAATCACATATTTTGGAAGAAGTAGATGGAATAAATGTGAAAGATCCAGCTTTATTTGAAAAGCAAGTTTTGATTAAGATGGAAATTGCAGATAATGATAAGCGGAAAACATCTGCCAATGAGATTGAAAAGATTTCACAGGATTTAGAAGCCTCAACGACAAGTACTTCGAGCACAAGAAAAAAGAAACAATCTAAGGTTTCGCATGCTTCTATACCGCATACCACATCTACAGTTCATTCTGTCGATATACACTTGCCATCTTACAATACAGAACATGGTAACTATCCACCCATACCAACTTTTGGCAGTGAAGTCCCTGTATATACACCTATTCCATCATCATCAGATCATTCAGCACAATCTTTGCAAGGTATCAGGGAGCTTGCTTTTCATAATACTGGTCAGACTGTATCATCATTACCACAACAGAAATATGAAGTTGACAATAACCCTGATAATGCGACTGATAGTTCTTTGACAAAACTTTGATTCGTAATGAAATTTAATCAGTTTTTTTGTTCATAACTTCGGATTTGATTTCTGGCACCGTCATCAGATGTTACTTAACTGGTTCGTCTATGTTGGTCACCGCAGTAAAAGGATTCACTTGATGGCTTTTACATGTTCATCTGATGTATACAGCTAGTATAATGAGCTACATGTAGAAGATGACAAGTGCATACTTTTGCTGCGCGTCCCACATATATTTATGGCCAAGTGCTCAATATTTGTTGGTACATTGTACTGTGTAAAAGCCGTGAAATGCTAGGGTGGTCGCACCATGTATGTGTATTTGTTATTGATCAAAATGCTTTGAAGTTAAGATATCTGTTTTTTGTGAAGATTGGGATAAATTATTTTGTTTGCAATCCTTTATCAAACATCATGTAGTATTTGTGGTTATATATGATTTTATCAGCTCTTCGATATTTCGAAAAGAAAGGTTGGATATTTGATGTTCTTTTATTTTTTCCTTTACTTTGTCAATTACACATTCTTTCTATACCATCTGCTATTCTTTTTCTTTTGAAGCAGGGCAATTCAGTCGTTATTTCTATGCTTGAATATTTGGTTTTATATGCTGATACATAATGTCAAATAATTTTCAAATATTATGGCATTCTTTATGCAACTTTCATCTCTTTACGGGTGAAGAAAAGTTCTTGATCTTGGAAATGTCTGTGTTGGGAATCAGCATAATATTTCTTTTGATGAAATTCTTCTTGTGTGAGATAGAGTATCTATATACATGTGGAAGACGAGATTTTATCAAAAATCTTATGGTACTTTCACTGTTTCATCAATTTAATTTGCCGGCATTGCAGAATTAGAAATTGGAGGAGAATCCGAGAATCCATTCTCGCAAAGATTCTCCTAATCAAACTTACGAGAATCCATCTTGATTCTCCGAAACGTCTTCAATTTGTACAAACAGCAAGTGCAAGGGATTCTGAAGATTCTTACAGAATCCTTTTGCGAGAATCTAAATGGATTCTCGCAGCTTTTCACGATCTTCTGAACCTGCATTGCATTAATACAAGTTGTTTACAATTATTGTGGAGAAGATGAAGTGTATACAGTGGTATGGGTTAAAGTTTTTAGAACATTCAGCAGTGTTGTAACAGATACGACACAGATTGTGGAACGGACTATTGACTTATTGAGAAAAGGGAAAGGTACAAGAATAAATAAATGAGGAAGAAAAATTAAAATTGAAAATTGAGTAAAACTTGTCAAATGTGGGAATGAAATTGATCAAAAATTGTTGGAACTATTTTTTGTTGATCTATTTTGTTGTTGTACACTACTTTTTGTTTGTTTGTTTGTTTGTTTGTTTGTTTGTTTGTTTGCTCGTTTATTTTTTAAAGTGACTAAAATTTGTTTTGGGTATATTGGTACGTAAGTTTTACTGGAAAACCCCATAATGCACTAGGAAAAATTGAGGGAAAAAAAGGACTATTGCTATCAGATAATGTGAAATGATAAAATCATATACATCATATATTTGTGGATTTAATATGTGAATGCATAGAAGGTAAAGTTTGTACATTTTCCAGGTGGTGATACATGTAGTGTATTCACAAATTTACATGCATTGTCAAGTAAACAAATATTGATATCATAATACTTACTAACCTGGATGTGCACAAAATGTCGATTTACTGCATATGTTACCTTTAGTTTAGAAAAATATATATTGCTATATTTTGCAGATCTTGTAATAGTACCAAGTGTGATAAATTTGTCATTAAATAATTTGCTGTCAGATACATAATGTATAGATCAGTGTGGGAGAAAGGGGTAGTTTATTCTCTATAAACCTTGAAATATGTAACAGGCAGCTGATTTAGGGGATATACGTTTTTTCACCACGACCTTTGGATCATGATTTCTTGATATTAGTGCGTGTTTACCCAAGAGTATTATATATCAAATTGAAGCTTAGGTTAAGAGATTTTCAAAAATAGGTTTTGATTTGAACTGGTTGCCATGGTAACGATGCCAAGCCTCTGATTGGCTAAACACAAGAATGAACGTAACTGGAAAACAAAATCTTGCATGTTCACCATATTTGGGGATGTGGTGTATAATAACAATACGGAGAAAACCATGAATCCAGATTTTCGATTTGGTTGCCATGGTAACCAGGAACCGACCAATCAGGTGATTTCGGACCATAATTCAAATTTGGAAACGAAATTCAAAAATCCAGCTTCATGCCATGGTTTTCTCCGCCTATTTATGCTTAATAATTATGCCAAAAATCTTTTTAATACTATATTTCGTTTTTGAGTTACGTTTGTTTTCGTATCGCATGTTTGTGTTTTTTTGAACGTATGCCACCCCCCCCACCCCTTAAAGCACAAAAACCAAATATGAACATAAGTGGAAGTAAATTATTCTGTATTTTACGAATCATAAGCACATACCAAATCTTGCTGAATATTCAAATGACCTAATGTGTAATGTTTGTTCATGTAGTAGCAACAAAATTAGCAAAAAAAAAAATAATACCAAAATCGTGAATAATTCACATACAAATTTATTAATACACAGTGGTTTGGTCTTAATCAATCATTACTATAGTCTCTTACACAGTGCAAAACACCACTTTACATTTTTGTAAAATACAAGTGATGTGGTATGGATGTCGTAATAGAGTCTGATTGCGTGTTGCATACTTCCAAGATTTATAGAGTATAGTGGGTTGAGCTGCTAGTTACAGAAAAATTGTACCTAATTTATGATCTGGTAAATTTTAATACCTTTGTAAAGTAGGTCACTTTTTTCAAAATATTTATTAAGATTTTTAATGACCTGCTAAGATCTTATTTCTACTAGAATAATAATGGAAAACTAAATATCAGTTAATGCGAAGCAATTTTGTTAGGTTCAGACAAGACAAGATGGGGCTACAAAAGGCCTTATCCACTGCTGAATTGAGCCTTTATCCTGGACTGTATGTGTTAGATACCCAATCTAGGTCACAATGTGGCCTCGTTGCCATATGTGGGCTGCGGCTGCAAAAGGATGCAGTTGTCCGCTCATATATGATGCTCATAGCTTATCTGATGTATACAACTATATGCTACAATAAGGCCATGAAAAAAAAATTATTGTGTTTTGCCCTCAAGTGGAATTTCTGAAAAAATGAGTCAGTCGGTTGGAAAACAATTTTTTTTAAATATCTAAATTATGAAATTTGGGTGCATTTTCCACTATTTTCAAAATATTTTCTCAAAAAACACCCAATCTGAGCAAAATTGTATGCTTTCCTGATCCTTTTTTTTTTTTAAATTTTTGAATAGGGTCGGTCGTTGAGGGCAACACAAATATAGGAGATGACTAAACTGAGTCCTTTTGCTGTGACGGCCCATATATAATGGTATCTTGATAAGATATACTCACCTGGTAAATATTGATAAATCTGGAAAATAGTATGTTGTGAATTTAAATAAGGACTTGTCATTTGAACAGATTAATTTGATCTAGAGAAAAACAAGAAAATTAATTCTTTATGTATAGTTTTGCTGTTTCAAAATGATTTAGAAGTTGTCGACAATTGTTGTTATACAAGCAGTGAACTCAAATCTGTATGGTTAAAATATGACAGCTTATAAAATGTGTGATGGTGAACTAACACATAGCAAAAAAACTAAAGCTACATAGCTGGTATGGATGTTGTATAGCAGTTTGCAGCTATATAGTGGCTACCTAAATCATGGAACAGGTTTTTTTTTCTGCCAGTCTACTGATAAGGTAATAGTTATGGACTGGAGGTTGCAAATAGGTAGCCATTGTCACAAATTAGTTAGTAGCAGCTTGGTAGTTGCTAATCTTATAAGATCCAGCTAGAGGCTAGGTAATACTTACCAAAATCATTGTTGGTAGCGGCTAGGTAGCTGCTAACAAAGCCGGATGCAAATTAGATGGTAGCCACTAGGTAGCGGCTATTTTTTTCTGCTTATTTTCATGTAGCCCACAGTCGAAATTAGTGATGGCTAAAACTTGGGAGAGGGTGGCAGTTTTCACAGTACTAACAGTATACATAAATAAAATTCATAAGTATAGGAGATTTATAGTGCCCTATAATGCAGAAACTTTTTAGTGTCAGGCAGGGGCATACCACATAATTTGTTTGGAAGAACTAACAAATTCTCCCCACAAAATTCTCTACCCTCCTGTAAGGCTAGCTGCATTTCAAGGTGTATTTGGGCAAACTTTTTATCATCGCAATATCAGACCAAAGTCATATTTTGTCCCCTTGCATAATATACTTCTCGTTCCGCCACCAAAAGATAAACATACTTATTTGGTAGCCGGACGACAAGTTTATTCAAACTTACAATGGGACAGTAATTTAAATAAGTAAAAAATTAGTAAAATTACTGTCTTGATTGATGATTTTTGTCCCGCTAACATCTCGCTATTTCAAATCTCCCTGCTTCATGTGGCCCTGTTCTTGTAAAACGTTCTCACTATATAGCCCCTGTAGCAAAGACCAAAGGTAAAAAGCGCTGTAAATATGTTTTTGAACAGTATTTTTTGTGGCTGTATTAGCTCAAAGCTTGTATTCATAATGTAAGCACACTAATATTTCTGTACATTTTTATGTTTGCATAATCGCTAAAATACTGGATAACAATAAATGTTGTCAAATAGATTGAAATAAGTTGTATGTTCTTTTTTTGGCTTTCTTTTTCCTCCAGGGATTTATACACCATTTCTGCAATAGCAAAAAATTAGTTTATCAAATCCAAGTACAGTTCCACAGCACTATAGTTTGATCAACACTAAATAGGCGGGAATTATGAGGCTAATTTTTCTTCATCCGCAAGTAAACATAATCCCACTTACACACACACCATAGAACTTGCGCTGCGTCTCCTGCAGTTGCACATGTTCAGCTGCGCACATGCTTATCTGTATCAATTCACGCTGTGAAGAGGCCCGCCTATTTAGTGTTGATCAAAGTATACCGTAGTCAAAATCTGTTGTAAAATATCCCATTAAAAACAAAGGTTTCAGTTAACAATAGTTTACAAAATCAAAAATGACAAAATATGTATCGATTTGGTCTTATCCGACAAAAGGGACCTGTCATTCAAAGTAGATGATAGTGTAATTTCTTCTATGAGCAAAGTGTGAACACATAAGAATTGTTAGGGTCAAAACACAGATCTTTTGAGCTATCAAACATTTGGTGCAACAAGTCTTTGTTATCTTATAATCTGATATATAGTTCCAATGTATTTTCTATTAATAACGGAGGCTTGGTGATGAAAAATCGATACACCACAAAATTTTCATTGATGTCAAATGTTTGGTGATTTTCAACACCAAGCATCCGTTATTTATTAGAAAATGCATAGGAATTAATGTAATAACAAAGACTTGTTGCACCAAATGTTTGATAGCTCAAACGAACTATGTTTTGACCCTTAGAGATTGCAAACTCTCAAGTGGTGATTATCTACACTTAATGACTCAACTGAATAGAATCAGCAGAGATGCCACTTTTCAGGATTTTTCCTGATTTCAGGAGTTTTTTTACTCCCTCACTAATTTTTCAGGATTTTTTTAATGCCAAATTTACTGTTTTTATTTTTTTTTCAGCTTTTTTGCCAAAATTTACGCATATTTTCAGGATTTTTTGAAAGTTTCAGGATTTTTTAGTGATCCTAAGTGGCATCTCTGATCAGTAATCTGTTAAAATTTGAACAGTTGAACTAGGCTACTATTTAAAATCCATGTGTCTCCAGGAAGAAAAATTAATAATTGCACCAGAGGGTTGAAGAAAATGCAGGTAGCTTAAAACCTAATGGGATAATTTCATGGGGTTTCATAAACTGTAGTTTTTCCTAAAGTTATCACTGCTGATGAAGACAGACAATATGAACACACACCACAAATAGATCGCCTATTCATTCCTATGCAAAACAACCCCCCGATCATGGCAGATATGTTGGTTATAAAGCGACTGGTTGCTTCAACTCTTGGATTTATTTGAAGATTATGATCTAGAAGAGCCCACAAAGTGAAAAATTATATAGGGTAACCTTGATAATTTTTTGCTAGGTCGCCTTGAACATATAATATGCTCAACATTTCATCTTTTTAAACTCGCTACAAAATTTCTCTAGACACTGAAAATCGGCTCTTAAATTTGACCAAGACAGCAAAATTATAGTAATCTTTAACCAGCCTGACTACATTTCAACCACAGAACATGATTCAAAAGAAATTTGATCAAAAAAACTAGTTCCCGCCATTTTTGAAGCTTTTACTTTAGAGAGGGCAACCAAACACATGCTCCCGCTTTGCTCTGTACTTAATTAAAAACATTTATTTAGTGATGTGTGTCCATATGGGATGGAAATGAAGAATGTGACACATGTTAATTTTCAATTTATTGCAACAGGGTCGAAAAGAAGAAAGCCGTTCGTAAAACGTTCCAGATATATCAGTGTAAACAGTGCTTGACAATATGCGAGAGCCGTCATGAATTTCAGGAACATTACACAACCCATTTGATGGAAGAATTTGATAATGAAGAGAAGCAAAGACCAAAGAAAATGCAGACGATTAGACCAAAAAATACCAAGATTTGTGTGAAGGAGCATTCCAATATTTTGTACAAATGCACACCTTGTGACTTGATATTGAATTCGCCGAAACAAATTAAGTCTCACAGAAAGAAACACGAGTCCAAAGCTTATCGTAAGGCACCAAAGATGTGTGAACAATGTGGAAAAGTATTAACTGATTGGAAGGCATGGTTTTGTCATAGAAAGCGACACGAAGCAGAGAAAAGTGGTAAATCATTTGTGTGCAAAATGTGTGGTAAAACATTCTTGTATGCAGAGTTGCTTCGTATTCACATGAAAAGACACTCAAAAGATCGGCCATTTATGTGCGAATTGTGCGCCAAGACTTTCAAGGCAAAAGCACAATTACGCCGTCATAAGTTTGTTCATACTGACGTAAAGCGCCATAACTGTAGATTTTGCGGAAAAGGGTTCAATGATATGTATAACTTGAAGGGACATTTGAGGACCCATACGGGAGAGAAACCGTTTATATGTGATATGTGTAACCTGGCATTTACTCACAACGTCAGTTTAAAGACTCACAAAAAATCTGCACATGGCATTGATGCGTGGTCACAACAAAAAACGCAAACAGTACAAGAGTATGACGATATTAATCTACAAGATCCAGAACTGTACAAGAAACATTTAGTTCCTGTAAGTACAGAGGTTCACCTCTCTGCTGTAAATATGAAGGATAAAGATACAGTCAAGCCAATAGGACCAAAACTGGTTGCATCAAATTCACAAAATAAAGAGAGAAGGGAAGACCTAGTGAAATATCTAGTGAACATGAGAAATTATCCACAAGTGCCCCGGTGAAAAAATCATCCAAAAAGAAGTCCAAGAAGACACTATCACAGGATCCGTATCTATCGGTTCCTATCCACACAGGATTATCAATGGACTATATTCCTCCATTAGGGCTAGGAACATCACTGAATATGACCAATCCTCTGCTAATGGTTAATTATCAGAGTATGTTGCCGCAGCAGAGCGGAAGCAATCCTACGCCTGTACCGCTGTCTCATATCGCTTGCAGTGCACATACTGCACATTTTACACAGATTGCACCTGATACTGGGAGTGCACATCTTTCCCAAGATGCACTGCATGATGAGAATGCACTTCAATTATTTGGTAATAGTTCTCAGTTTGCACAGAGTGCCATGCAAACTGTGAATGCACCACTTCCATCGGTTGAACCACACACTAAAAGTCAGGATGCTAAAAGTGTTCCTCAAATTGGGAGCATATCCACCCAGAGTGCACCATATTCTCATATCATACCATATACTCCCAGTACAACTTTAGCGGGCAATTCACCTCATATTCCACCTGTTTCTCACCCAGGAGCCCATCATTTTCATAGCGCACCTGCTGCTACTAGTGTTCCTGTTTTACAAGGCACAGATGGCAGTGGTGACATTGACTCTTCGGCTCAACCTGATGACAACGAAGACCAGTGGACAAGCGATATGACAAAAGCATTAACAAATCTGTGAACAATGAGAGCTGTCTATATAATTTAAGCTAGTGACTGTATACATTTTTAGTATATAGGACAAGGGTATTTTGATTTCTGACTCATGACCAAATTCCCAGTGTGATTGCAATTATAAAAAGTGTCTCACTCCCCATACCAAAAATAAATGCCATCGGATAGCCATCGGATAACCATCCGATGGTTATC
>JXSR01S024380.1:107271-119813 GCA_000969725.1 Ophiothrix spiculata
AAATTGGTAAAAGGCATCAAGCTGATTCAGAAAACTATAGTTCTGAGAAAATCAAGTTTAAAGTTTCTGTACTGGTAAAACTTGAGTGGAGAAAGGATTTGCATCTTGTTTTTTAACAAATTTAATCTTATGTTTTGGATGTTGGAGCCTAATATGATAGAGTACACTTCAAAGGTAACGTTTCTGATGAAGTTAGAAATTCGACCTTGGATGTGATTTTTGACTATGCTCAGTTTCGATGGCCCGTATCTCGTAATTTACTATGCCGGTATTAAGGTACCTTTCGATATGATGGGTCACATATACTAACACTTATACAGAGTTTTGTTCTTTGCTTTGAAGAAAATAACTCCTTTCAGATGAATTGATTATGAAAAATAGAGGATCATCTTTCCCACAACAGTGTTGAGAAAGTCAACTGTTAGTTGACTAAATGTCCACAAAAAGTATGTTTTTTTTAAATTGGACTAGATTCTACAACCCGGGGGGGCCACTTATACTTTCATGTAGTGTCATCAGCAAGCAGACCCTCAAATTTTGTACCCTAAACACTGACCTGGGCGATGTGTTATCCTAACCCTTTTCACTGACCTTTGTGTAAAAATGATACCCTTTTCACTAACCTACCATAAAAAGCCCTTAAAAATTACGTGAATGAGATGCCAGGAAATGGCCTGCGGTAATAGAAGCGACGTGATTATATCAAATAAGGGATGAGTTCCAGGTGTTTTCTGGATTTTCAGAGGTTTTTGTGTTAATTCATGGTCTTAAAATTCATACTGTAATCGCTGACTACTTGTTCTTAAAATCAATACCCTAAACGCTGATTTTTGCTTCTGAAAGTATACCCTTTTTTCCAAAATAATGTGAAATTGATACCCTTATCGCGGTCCTCGCAGTCCGTGTCAATTCGCCAAAAAAGTACCCTTTCCCTTGGATTTCTGCTCGCTGATGACCCCACGTTTACACTCAGTGGACCCCCCGGGTTCTACAAATTTTATCTATCACACAAAATGTATGAAAATATTGAGATTAAGATCAAAAGATCGGACTGATTTAATTAAATGGTTTTTAATTATATTTCAGATGTAAACAATTTAGAAGTTGTTTACATCTGAAATTTTAAAGTTAAAGGTGGACTGAACAACATTTTAAAATTTTATCTGCTGATGTTTTACACTTGTGTTCGGCAATGACTGTCAAGCAACACATTTTGATCAAAACCTTAAGAAATTGCATAAGTTTAATTTTGTTTTGCATGGTGATCTTGGATATGAGGCTATTCTATAAAAAGTGTGTATTGATGAAATAAGTAGGAAAAGAGGTTAAGTTTCATGTGTGTGACATTGCTTTTGCTTCATATTTGCTGATATAAATCAAAAGAAATTCCAATTCCCTTTTAATCTTCTTATTTAAACCACTTAGGATTTCAACTATAAGGGGCAGTATTTATTATTGTCGACATCGATAATTAATCAGGAAAGAAATTCACAATTTTGACATATAGTGGTTGAATTTAGAAAATGAAACTTTGCATATTACTGCTAACACTTCAAATATGTAACATCCCGAAATGTGTGGAAAAATGTTTAGGGCCCAGTGCCCCTTTAATGTCTTGCCAGATATCATACCTTGGTAGTGGTAGGGTTTGAAATTAATGGCTCAGTGCTTTCATTGGTCATAAAAACGATACCTGGGATATGTTCCCACCAATAACCAATATTAAGTTGGTGTTATACCATTTGCAGCTATATTCCAAAAACTTTTGAAACCAGAAACTCTTTCAAATCACCTTGATGATTCCAATCTTATTCCAAAAAGTTTTGAAACCAGAAACTCCTTCAAATCACCTCGATGATTCCAATCTTCTTTCCTTTATTGCAACAGATTTGAAAGAACAGAGAGGGGAATTTATGAAGTCTTCCAGTGTAATGTTTGCCAAGATAAATTTGACTCCAAAGGCGACTTTAAGGTACACTACATCATCACCCATATGACAGAGAAGAATTCAGATGGTGATTATAGTGATGTGTTGGCTAATGCTACTCCCATCCACCACTGCAAAGTATGTAACATATATTTGACGACTCCATCTGAGAGGGAAGTTCATCGGGTCAAGCATAGTCAAATGAAGCCTGGTAAAATATTGGCGAAGCCAAAAGATTGTAATACCTGCAACATGAGTTTTCATATTAAAACCAAATGGCGCAGTCATTACCTTAAACACCAACGAGATGAAAACAAAGTGGAGAGAGAAAAACAGATTTTGTTGAAACGCAAGAATAAGCAAGCCATGTACAAAGTTTTCAAATGCAAGCAGTGTTCGACTATTTTTGATTCCAAAGCGGAGTTTACTGAACATTATCATGAAGCTCATTCAGGCGATGGTGAGGAAAAGGATTTGAAACACACGGGTATTACTGATGATGTCAGACCTATGTATTTCTGTAAAGAGTGTAATTCATATGTTGATGAAGCTAAAATGCCAGGCCACAGATACCAACATTATAAGATTAGAAACGAAGGCAGATTAGCACAACCCAAATATTGTGAAAAATGTGGCTTGCATTTCGAACTTAAAGACAAGTGGACAGCTCATATTAGGCAACATGTAAGGAAAGCTAACACAGAAAGACCTTACAAGTGCAACTTTTGTGAAAAGACATTTGCAGAAACTTTGAATTTGAAATTACATATGATAAGGCATTCCAAAGAACGTCCGTATGTATGTGAAATTTGTAATAAATCCTTTAAAGACTTAAGTGGTTTTAAACGACATCAAAAAAGGCATTTGGAGAGAAAATGTATTTGTGAGATTTGCGGAAAGAGGTTTTTTCATAGCTATGAACTTACAACGCATTTGAACACGCACGCGGTGGAAAAACCATTTAAATGTGACCTGTGCCAGGCTATTTTATCCACTCGTTGGCGATTGAAGACTCATAAGAAAGCCATCCATGGCATTGATGAAGCTCTAGTATGTGAATCCTTGGATGAAGTTGATGATCTCAAAATGGACAGTGTGGATATATATGTGAAGCGTCAAATTCAAAGTGTGGTTGATAAACAAGAAGATAGTGTCAAAGGAGAAATAGCTGGCACAAGTGAAAATAGAGGAGCTACGCAATAAGTGTGTGAAAATGAGCATGTAGGTAACAATATTGAGGTAAATGTAGAGTTAAAATTCTTCAATTGCAAGCTTTAAACTGAATGTAACATCTTTAATAATAAAGCGTACTTTACTAAGATCCCATCAAAAATAAACACTAATCCTAATCATAAAGATTTAATCTTTAATGTGAATCTAACCCGAAAGTGGTGGTAATAACCTGTTGGTCTTGCATCTACATGCTGTTTGTGTCCAAAAACTTAGGATATTTTATCTGTTTTTTTCAATAAGGCTCCATTATGAAACCTTTTACATGCTGTTATCATAGTCAGTATTTAAATTTGGTACAAATTTCCACTGGCATTTTACATTGACTTTTAATCGATTACTCTGGTGAACGCAGAAGATGTTTTCATTCCCAAGTTAATGAATTCAATATGAACTTCCATATATACGGTAATCATCAAGGTGTTGCCACAGTTGGGCAAAAGCAAAAATCCCCTCATTTGCTGTTTGTTAGCCGTATGTATGTCTATGCTGATCAAGAGATCTAAATCACAGGTTACAATGCGCCACAAAAATGAAAAACATTGTAGGGGAAAGTGCCAAACTTGCCTATTCCTCAGTGAATTTCTAATGTATTTCTTTGTTTTTAGAGAGTGTCAAAGCGCCAATCAGTACTTGTCAAAGTGCCAAATTTGGTGCACGCGCCGCTAGTTGAGAACATCCTTAAGCCATGGCCTGAAATGACATCATCCTCTGATATGTCCTCTTTTTTCCTTTTACCAACAGGCCGAAACATCACATAAAGCGAACACATAGGATCTTCAAATGCAAACAATGTTCTATTCTATGCGAATCACAAGTTAAGTTCCGGATTCACTTTACCACACATTTGGAGCCAGAGAAACAAGATTACAAAAAACACAAGATCGATGTTCTTGAGAATTCTATTTTGTTCTTCAGATGTAAAATCTGCAATATTGTTTTAAGTGAAAGTGAGGTCAAGTTACACCGGGGACGACATGGGAGTGCTATCAATAAAATATGCCATACTTGTGGCAGAGTGTTCACATGCCGAAGCTCATGGGACAGACACCAACAATCTCATGTCATTGAAAAGACTGGTAAACAACTAGCATGTAAAATATGCAGCAAAACATTTGCTTTCCGAAAGACTTTGTCCATACACATGGGTAAACATTCCAAAGATCGACCATTTGTTTGCGAAAAGTGTGGAAAATCATTCAAACACTACGCCGCATTGCATAAGCATCGTCACATCCATGCTAAAGATAAACGACTATCGTGCGATTTTTGCGGAAAAGGTTTCAACAGGCGAGATAACCTTAAAGCACATCTAAGAACTCATACAGGAGATAAACCATTCAAATGTGACATATGTAATGCAGCTTTTACTCATAACGTGAGTTTGAAGACACACAAGAGATCAGCTCATGGAATTGATATGTGGAAAGACCAGAAGCCACAGAGAGTAGAAGAATATGATATCAACCTGGAGGAAATACAAATTCTCCAAAAATCAACAGAATATGTCACAGAAGTGGCAGAAATGCCAGCTTTAGATTTAACACAACCGGAGGATTCTGCAATGGTCAAGTCATTGCCGGCAAAAAGCAAACCTTCTACCTCGACACAACAACCACAAGTAGTTGAGGAAACTAAATTATCCTTCAAACATGACCCTTCCACTCTGACACGACAACTACTACCAGGTGGTGAAACCAAGTTATCACACCCAAGAACAGAACATTTTGTCAAACAGTTTGACAAGTCAAAATTGCCATCAACATCTTCAACATATCCCATGCAATTTCACCTTCCTTTTTCATTATTCCCAATTGATGAACAACAAAGAGAAAGTAGTACAAATTATATGTCTCTATCGAGGCAAGGTTTGGCTCAACATTTGCAGAATTTACACCATAAAAGTCATGTGCCGGGTGATGGGAAACAGGTTGGGGGTTTTAGTGGTAGTGATAGTGGTGGAACAAGTGCATTTCCTCAGATGAGAAGAACAGGGTCTCAGTGGGATAGTGGACATGATGAATATACTAATTTGTAGTTTTTGAGTACCAAGTCCTGACGCCAAATTTTATTTCATGAGGGAGTTAGACTAAAAATCTGTAACTGAACTTTATTAATACAATTTATAAACCATAAAGTGCCAGTATATGGCATGTTTTTCCAGTTTGTTTCGCAATGTGGCTTATAAATTGTGACAAATTATCAATTCTGATTTAAGATGAATGCAACTTACATTTTAGCATCTGTATAGCCAATCATATCTTTTGGTTTTGTGGTAAATATGCCATGTCTTGAAGAAACACATGACGTGCCATATACTGGCGTTCTACGATATCTGTAAGATATACGACTAGAAAGTCACTTAGATATTTCTAACATACCGTAGTGTAACTTTTGATGACACGTCAAGACTAATCTGTGCAAGTAATATGAGGTACTTGCTGGAATACTTCAGGGATGAAAGTTTTCAGAAATTTCCTGAATTCAGGAAATTTTATTGAAAATATCTTATTTTCTGGAATAGTTGCCCTATGAGAAAGAATCTAGGAAATGTGTGTTTTCTGGGAAATTTTGAGACATTTCAGGAAATTTTAGCTTTATTGACTCCCATCCCGGATACTTGCTGTAAGGCCCAAATCATAGTCGGCCTCCAAACAAAATTTTTCCTACTAAACATTTGGTTGTGACGTCAAAATGACGAGTGACTCCAAACAAAATAACTTCAACACCGACTTGAGACCAAATAAAACTTCGCCCTAGATTGCACATGTTATTGAATTGCCATATACATTGGACCAAATGTTTGTTACCCGTTCATGGTTTAAATTCGATGGCAAATATTTCGTGACGTCACAACCAAATGTTTGGTAGGAAAAAATTTGTTTGGAGGCTGACTATGATTTGGCCCTCATTCCTGTGTCTGTTTGGTATTTTAATCAATGTGTCAATGTGTCAATCTGAATGGAAGTAATGATGCCTATTAGAATTATCCATTTTGTGTTTGAATGATGTCCAGATTGTCAAATCTATGAATTCCATAGTCTATGGATCCCAGGTCCAAAACGTTCCTAGCCTACCAATCTTAGTAACTTTTGGGGTTTAGTAATTTTGGTAATGAGTCTTAAAAACCTTCAAAATAAATCTTTATGTTTAAAAAATACCAGCCGTTTACAAATTTACCTGTTCAATCTTGCGTAAAGCATTTTCTTTAGGATATTAAATTGATTTATTTCATAGGTTAATTTTTTAAGATTCCAGGACTGGGATTTGATCCCTTATAGATGCTATTTGTGAACTACAGAATTTAAAATTAAATATTTGACTAAATATAAAAAATTTTAAGTAAAATTGTTGGTGTAAGTTCTCTAATTTGAATCTTAGAAATATAATGTTTAATTGAAAATGATGTACAGCATAACAAAAATGTTTTGTGTAACCAAGAGTAATGAACAACAGTGGTGGCACCATAGCTTTTTGGTAGGAGGGGGCATTTAGAAGAAAAGGTTCCTTTTGTGGAATCTTTCCCCATGGCCCCTCCCACAAAAACATTTATGAGGAAAAGGTTCCGTGGTGGAATCTTAGTTTCCATTTGTAATGGTTCACTCCGAAAAGAAGGACTTTGGGACAGAAAACTTTTCAAGAAACCGATGAAATTAGACAGCAAAAATGAAGAAAATAATAAGAATTTCCATCAGATTTGTGTTGTAAATTTGATTGCCTTCATCAATTTCAATCAAGAAAGGTGTCATTATAAAGCTAAAAAAATGCTGTAACAGATGAAATAAAAAACTCAAATTGATATCATCTGCAAATTCCCCCCTTCCCCCTCCCCTTTTTTGGGTTGAGCCATCACATTTAGAGAATCTATATTTAGAAATGACAAAAATTGCCTTTTGGTGTTTAACTAAGAGGAGAAGGGTAAAGCCACCGAAAGCCAACCTTTTTTCTTTTTTTTTCTTTTTTTGCTGTAGCAAATGGTTTTAGAGCAGGTGTTCATGATGGGTAAAATGAAATAATCTACAGTAGAATTTGTTACACAAAAGTTTTATGGTGTTGGTGTTTTATATAGTTTTTGTTGCGAAAACTTTGAATTATCTTTGTTTTATTGGAAATTAGATACAAAAGGGTTTGATTCCCAGTTTCTGTTGTATATTCATGAATTGGATACTTTATCTATACTCGGCTATGTAGGTTTTGTCAACTGTAGTATATCTTAAATCAAAACTTTTGTTTAGCTTGGCTTGTAGATGAATGTTAAATTTACAGTGCAAAAATTAACATATACTCTGATCTGTGGATAATCTGAAAACTTGATCTGCGGATAATCAGAAAACTATCATGCACTGCACAGCCTTGACCCTCTGTCTTATTTCCTTTATTGCAACAGGGGATCATCGAAGGTTAGACGAACACTCAAGATGTACAAATGCAAACAGTGTGACATCGTGTGCGAAACCGCAGAGGATTTTCGGAAACATTTTGTTCAGCACTTGGAACCACATCAAAAAAACTTCAAAATCAGACTATCAGATCATTCATCATATGTGTACCATTGCAAAATATGTAAGATTAATCTTGATGAAAACGAATACAAGCGGCACTCAGAAAGACATGGAAACGAAGTGTGTAAGATTTGTGACACGTGCGGTAAAGTATTCAACTTGTATGGATCATGGTATACGCATCAACAAATCCACATTGCGGAACGAAGTAATTGCAAGTTTTTGTGTCGAATATGCGGAAAAGATTTCACCTTGGCTAGTCTACTGAGAGTTCACATGAGAGTCCATTCAAAAGACCGCCCTCATGTGTGCGAAACATGTGGTAAACGATTTAAGACGAATAGACATTTGGTGCGCCATCGGATCACTCATAGCGACGTCAAGCCACTTTCATGCGAACATTGCGGGAAAGGATTTACATGTCATTACAATCTGAACGCTCACTTTAGAACACATACAGGAGAAAAGCCTTACAAATGTGATGTTTGCAACTCTTCATTTACCCATAATGTCAGCTTAAAAACGCACAAAAAATCAGCACATGGGATCGATATGTGGAAAGGTACAAAACCACCCGGTAGCCAAGAAGTTGATAACATTGATATGAAAGATAAAGAGTGGTATGACTTACGACAATATTCTGAACAAAGTTCTACAGATCAACCTGCTACTAGTGTTTCTAGTGATGTATTCCCAACACAGCCGTCTGCATCAAGTCAGAGCATGCCTAGTTCAGATGTAACTAGTGTTTCTAGTAATGTATTCCCTACACAGCCTTCTGCATCAAGTCAGAGCATGCCTAGTTCTGATGTAACTGAAAAACCCTCCACAAGCTCACATACAAGCGAAGATCCTGAAGAACAATCTTCTGAACCATTTACAGATGCCTCGAAGTGTAATCCGTCTGATAATGCAACTGAAAACCAAAGTCGACCCACTACACCACCTATTTTATTTGTCAAGATTAAAGACCTTGAAAGTCCAGCAGATATTCCTAATTTATCTACTGATTCCCTCGCAACATTGCCAGTTAGAACAGCAGACCCAACAGAACATTTGGTCAATACTGCAACATCTAGCCAGCCCAGCAGTGAAAATGAGGGACAGTTTGTACATCCACCCATTACATCTTCCAATAACAAGAGTAACTTGATTCCATTTAAAAGACAAGAATTTCTTGGTTTGTCTTCCGAGTATTTTGCATCAGGACCAGTTCGAACTCAAGATCCAACAAGAATGAAATTGACTCCATATATGCAACCTCAAGGCAGCAATATTCCAAACTTTCCTTCAGTTCCAAGTCATTCTAGTTTATATCTTCCATTATTAGGTTATCCAGAAATTATTGAGAATCAGCAAAATGTTCCAGTGCCAGTAGCACACTCGGCTCATGCTCATACTTCACAAAGTAATGTTGCTTTGGTGCACTCTGCTCATGTGCAGACCTCGCAAAGTAATGTTGGTTTAGCACATTCTCCTCTTGTTCATACTTCACAAAGCAATGTTGCTTTGGCACACTCCGCTCCTGTTCATACTTCGCAAAGCAATGTTCTCCTAGCACATTCTGCTCACGCTCATACATCTCAAAGTAGTGTTGCCTCAGCACACTCTGCTCTTGTTCATACTTCACAAAGCAATGTTCTAGCACATTCTGCTCATGCTCACACTTCTCAGAGTAATGTTGCATTAACTCAGACCTCTCAAAGTAATGTAGGCTTAGCACATACTTCTCTTGTTCATACTTCGCAAAGTAATGTTCTCCTAGCACATTCTGCTCATGCTCTCACTTCTCAGAGTAATGTTGCCTCAGCACACACTCCTCTTGTTCATACTTCTCAAAGTGATGTTGTCTTTGATGCCTCCATGTCTGACCCACAAAGAACCAGCAGTAGATGGACAGCTGAAGCATCTGTGAGACAATTTACAGATCTCTAAAAAACATTTGTTTTCATACGAGGGGGTATCAAAAAGTTCAAAACTTTACCCAGAAGGGATAGAGCTATATTAATGAAATTTTGTCAGAATAGTCAGTCGTCTTTATGTACATTATGATGCACAAATGGTCCCATAAATAGCTTTACTTTCTTTACAGGTGGCGATTGATATCGTCTACCTACACGCTTATCACATAAGCCGCATGGAGGAAATTGATACATGCGGCATAATTAAGTCCCTGCATTTGAAAGGTTACAAGGCCCAGTAAATCTTAATGACATGACCAAAGTTAATTAAGTTGTTTAATACCATATAGTAAAGGGTAGGGTCTCTTCTTTCCATTGATACCAAAATTATGGAAATCGGTCGATGATTGACGTCTCAATGACGTAATGAAACATAGCCCAACATTTTATTTTCATGGAAATAAAAGAACATATTTTTTCAATAGAGAGGATCCCTACAATAATGGCCTGTGGACAGTCAGTTAAAAGTGTGAGAAATGTGTTACTTTTTACATTGACTATGCAAAAATGCCTTAAGTATCTCATAACGAAATTTCGTTCCTGGCTCTATTTCTTCTGGGTAAAGTTTAAAACTTTTTGATACCCCTCATATAATCATATATATGGTAGTATGGTTTTAAGCTAGGTCAGTAAACATGATTAGAGTCCAGTGTGTCCCAGAAAAAACATTACAATCTTTGCGTGTAAAGTTTTTGGCTTTACTGGATAGTCAAAAAAAAAGGAAGGGTGTTGTATTATTATAGTCCATGAGATAGACTTTAGTATAATGTTTGATTCATTTCAATTGGTAATATAGAACAGAAAACTGGGATGCAAAATTTGTGTGGTCCAATTTCACAATTTTGTTAGTTCCCATTGAATAACGTTCTATTGAGTATTGGTCTTGATCTACTCACTCAACCATAACAATGTTTAATGATTTTCTATGTCCATGCTATCTTTTACTTAAACAATACTATAAGGTTTTGATCAAAAAATGATTTATAGTAAAAACATCATAAAATGAAGGAATGTGACTATCTAAAAGTGTTTTCAAGTGTATTTTGTCAAAAAATTGTTTTGCCACTGAAAAATGAAGAAAAACGACATGCATGCTTTCCTATACTAATACATGTTGAATTAAATTCGGGATCCCGAATTTAATTCAGCAAATGGTCATAACAGAAAAAGTAAGCATCTTTGAGCCAAATCATTTGGAGGGTATTTATATCTACCAAAAACAAACCCAATAAGCCCAAAAAAGTCATGGGTGACAGGGGGCGCTTCATTTTTAACACTTTGTATATAGTATTGCTTTAAGCTGAAAAATGAACAAATTTGATTAAAAAATAAAACAGATATGATAAATTTTCCAAGATGACTAATTTTTATTCCATTCAAAAAACCCAGACCAATAATCATGAAATTCAAGTTGGACCATACAAAAATCTACTGAAATCTTTGATAAAACATAACTTTTGTTGTACTCAACCGATTGAAATAAAACAAAAGGTATATTTTACCTACATATTTTTTACATGAATCGGTAGAACATGTTTATAGTAATATAACCTACAAGTAGTTTTCCATGATTTTGAGAAATATTGGAGAAAATGGCAATTCTTCTGATATCTTCTTCTGAACATGATTAATGAACAAATTTGTTGCAACTCAGATCTGAAAGGACATAGAATTAATTTTTTTAGTAAGTTCATGTTCTACTTAAACGACAAAAAAAAAGCGGTTTTACGGGCGGGCGGACCTGTCAAGTAGGGTTGGTCGGTTGGGCAATTTTTTTTTCTAAAGATTTGTATGTGCCTAAAATACCTTATAGAAAAAACGAAAAAATTTTACAAAGAAATTTTCTTTAAAAATTTAACCAAATTTTCATAAATGGCTGATTTTACATGATTTTGGCAAAACTAAAAAAAATAATCTTCAGAAACACAAATTTAGGGTCGGTCAGGCCCGTAAAACAGTGTTTTTTATTTTCGTTGCCTCAGAGCTACTTTTAGAGTTTAAGTTGCAAAAAGAGAAATTTAAGTTGTAACAGAGTGAAATTTGACCTTACAGATTCAAATTAACTCGAATAGTGTTCAATTTCACTCTAAAAAGAATAAGTGATGGCTCACCCCGAAAGGGGGGACTTTCCAGATGATATCAATTTTGATTTTTTCATTTCATCTGATGTGGCATTTTCTAAGCTAAAAAATTACACCTTACTTGTTGAAATTGATCAAGGCGATCCAAGTTTACAACAGAAAATCTACTGGATGTTCTTATTATTTTTTTTATTTGTCGCGGCCTATTTTCACCTGTTTCTTGAAAAGTGTTCTGTCGCAAAGTCCCTCTTTTCGGGATGAGTCATCACATATAGTCAGCTATGAATACATAGTATTTAGAAGCATTTATACTTGATCTTAATCTAAAATTTTGTTTAATCCTAAATTGTATTCTGTATATTTTGTAAACTTTAGTATATTAATCATTTTTGTTATCAATTCAGTCATTGCATTTAAAGAGATGGTGATAAAGAAAATAACACAAAGAAAATTTTAAGCAAGTTACTTTCATGACTACTTGTCGTCTGTTTTTATAACTTGGAGTATATATGTGACCCGCCATATTGAAAGGTACCTTAGGGGTCCCAAAATCAAAATGGATTATGGTTATTGGATGTTCTGTTGCAAGGTTACATCCATATTGGTAAAAACCATTGGGCTGATTTGAAAAACTATAATTCTGAGAAAATCGAGTTTTTGTACTGCCTAAAACTTGAGTGGAGATATGATTTTCATCTTGGTTTTTAACATATTTTTCTTATTGTTTTGGTTGCTGGGACCTGATTTATGATAGAATACATTTCAAAGGTAACGTTTCTGATGAAATTAGAAATTCGACCTTGGACGTGATTTTTGACTATGCTCAGCTTCAATGGCCCGT
>JXSR01S024381.1:0-17954 GCA_000969725.1 Ophiothrix spiculata
GCTGTGAGGGTTAAATGTAACACTGTTTTCAAAACAGAGAACAATCTATAATTTCATACGTTGAAAATTATGCGTGTGGGTGGTGTGTGTGCCAACTTTTTAATAGTTTCAGTTCATAAATGCTCCAGAAAGTACAAACGCTTCTAGATATATCTCAACAACTACATGTATTGGATCGAGCTGTTTACAATTTGTGTTCCATTGTTTTTACAGAATAATGTTCACTGTACTTTCCTTTTAATGAAAAAATTGAAAATAATTGTCCTCTCGTGTATCCTGTGAAAGAACTGTTATTCAAAGCACACAGTTATTCTCGTGTATCCTTTGAAATAAACTGTTATTCGAAGCATATAGTTACGCATGAAATACTTGATATACATAATTTTTTCGGAGCGTCTTGTTTATACTCTGGTCACATAACCTTGCGGTGAGGTTACGATGTTATTATTCAGCGAACGCCGATCGTACACCGGCCGGTTACCGACCGGTGTCCGAACGGTGCCTGAGCGGTCACCGGCCGGTGTCCGTGAGCCGTAGAGACGCTGGAAGCATATCACAAAAATTTAATTCCGAGTTTGCGGCTTGTATACGATGTCGTCAGTTATGGTCCCATAACCACCGGCGTCCGACCGGTAACCGGCCGGGCATTGCATTAGCATTCACCGGTGTCATACCGATATCATACCGGCTTTGCGGGGTTGTGGCATCCTGCCGCTTATGTGGCCATAGCATATTCACGGTCAAAAAGATTATGTTGTAACATGTGTCCAAGAAAGAATTACAAAAATCCACAACTACACAATGTAAGTCGGCGACAACAATTAATGATGCTTGTTCATATTTTTTTGAAAAGATAAAACAAAATTCATGGATTTCGTTTTCTAGAAGTGAACGTGTGAAGCTCCAGAGGAGTTGTACACTTTTCCCAGTTTTGAAAGGTCGTAAAAATCCGACAGTAATTCAAAATGAAGAATGCGATCAAAAATGTCATACTTGCAAACATACTTATTTTGTTTGGTATGTTGCTTCTCCAAGATGGTGACTCGGAGTCTTGATAAGGGGCATGTTAAATCGACTGTTCGGTTTTTTATGCGGAATATCTTCTTTTTTGCGGATTCTTTTGGTACCATGAGCGTTACATTTTCTGACATTTCAAAGAAAGGCTAGGCACTAAAGCGAAAGGGTTAAATAATTACCTTCGCTTTGAATTAACATATTCCTGCAACCATTGCAGCAACCCTTGCAAACAGAGCTTCAGTCCTTAAGCGTGCTTTCAAACGGCCCGCTAAATGAATCTTCATGTACGTATGATTGTTAGAGATGAAAAAGGAACCAGGTTTTCATGGTCTAGGGTTAAATAATATTGAATATAAAGACATTTTTATATCGTGATCATATCATTGCGTCCTTGATTGCATGCATACGTGGAAAATTACCATGGAATCTATACGACTTATACAAACTTGGGAAAAGTGTCCTGACACCTTCGGAGCTCCGAATCCTCATCCGAGACAAATTGATAAATGATGCATCGATTATAATTTATTTTTGTACCAAAGCAACTGGAGACATCATGAAATTCAGCTTAATTGTTTTATAAATTTTTTGTTTTTATTTACATTTTGACATATGTACCGTTGTAATTCTGGGACACAGTAGTCTGAGTTATTGCAGCAATCAAATAACAGTGTACTTGTTCTATATGTAGTCACATGACACAAAAACATTACAGTACTATACTTTGATTAACACCAAATAGACAGGCCTTCTTACACTGTGATTAATACAGATACGCGTTTACGTAGCTGAACACAGCACAACTATAGAATACGCAACGTGCGTCGACGTGTGACTCGCGCATCAGTATGAAGTGCGTGTAAGTTGAATTATATTTACAAGGGTTATTCAAAAAGTTTTACCTATTGTATCATAACGTTTGTTTTAATAAAGTTAGCTACTTGAAAATTGGCAAAAATATAGTTAAGAATGTCACCTACAAATGGTGCAACAATCATATCTTATCTTGATATATGTAGGTGCCCTGAAAACCACAAAAGGTTTCGGTACACCGTAAACAGTCAAAATATGTGCAAATGGCTCAAGTACAGTGAATTAAAAAGATCATAATTTAACCATGTTATATACATTGCTATACAGTAAAAATTTTATGAAACATAAGAATGAACATACAATTATGCGGGATGATTAACTGTAAATAATGGTCATTCACAAGCATAATAATAATCATGAGGAACAAATAACATCTCTAGCCTCCTCGGTACCGTGACCGCATGTTAAAATACGTATTTTACTCTAGGACCAGAGTGCATAGTCACTATACCTTCAAAACAGGCTTTGATGAGAGTAAGCGTAACAGAAGTAGAATTAAAAGCACCAAAGACACAGTTTACGAAAAAATTTACCTTAATAAAACAAGATACAAAATGGTGGCATTATTATTTTAAAAATGTTTTCATGGTATATACCGAAGGGAACCAAATTCAATTATTTGACTGAAAATGTGGTGTAGTAGCTTTAACTGTTGCTTTTTACGCAAAATGACCTTGGAAAAGTCACGCTACAGAGAAACACATATTCTGATATTCGTGTTAAACCTGAGAGGGTACATGACATCCTTTCAAATATTCTGTAATTTACATACATTTTGAGTATATAGATGGTTGTTTATACATAAGCTGCACATATAATTCCAGGTATAATGTGATTAGATATTTCGCCGTTTCCGTTTACTGTGGTTTTCAGGTAACTTACAGAAATCTAGCTAAGATATTGATATGATTGTTACAACATGTGTAGGTATCAATCTTAGCTATATTTGTGTCGCTTTTCAAGTAGCTACTTTTAATAGAACAAAAGTTATGATACATCAGGTAGAACTCTTTGAATGACCCCTTGTACATGCGGATGAACGAAAGCCCCACACTTCCCGCCTATGGTAAGACAAATTTACATACAGGTTTTATTCGTTTCGTACGATTTGCAATGCATAACGGGAAAGTGAGATCTTTTAGTGCCCATCAATCCCTTGTTAGTACGAACAAGTACACAGGCATGCGCATTAATAGTAAACTTTTGTCTGAATTGACAAAATATGATCAGTATATATGCATACATTTCTAATTTCTTTTGACAAGAATAAGCTCAAACTGTATTCATTGCCTGTCCACATAAATTCCATTGCAAAATCTGTTTTGTATTGATATTGCAGTCAGATATTCAATAAAACCGTAATACCATTCACACAAAGCCCAAAGCTGAATTAAGTTGTCATATGCCACAAGATTTATTTAAAGCTAACGGAAAACTGACTCAAAATGAAATCTTTTGTGTTTGCACATACCAACACATATCAAAGTCACATACAGCGAAACAAAAGGAAATATTACTGAATGCTATTGACTTCAGCATGTTAAGGACACAGATGTGACATAGAACCATTACAGACGAAGAGTTGAAAATGTTAAATGTATTGGGCACATGACACTCTGCTATCCCTTATATCGTGCGGGATTTCTTTAAACAGAAAAGAACAGTTTTAGAGTAAAAAGAGCAATACAAGCATTGCGCAAACTGAAATTGGTAGGTTATTGTTACCAAAAAGATAACACAAAGAGCTTATTTTCACACTTACGATATATCTGGATGTATTGGAGAATGTTTTTTATTTAAATTTAATTTGAATGTGGTCAACATTACATTAGGAGTAAAGGTTTCTCGATGTGTCTAATACTCTTATTCAACTCCTGCTGATCATTGAATATCATGCTTCTTGCTCACTTGGATCCTCTCATAGATTCACTTTTGCAACCATAAAAATATTAGTATAACCAACCAATTGAAAAAAAATCTAATTTTAAATATTTTGCGGAATTGCTTTTAAAAGGTTGACAGTGTCTGTCAAACTGGCCCGGGGAATATATATAAGTTATACTCATAAATCATTGATACAAAAACCGTAGTTTTCTTTCATTTCAAATGGTTGTACTTAAACCTAGAATATCACAGAAAGCGTTCCATTCAAGAATTTCCTTACTTTCAGGAAAAAGGAAGGTAGCCCTAGTTAAATAAGCCCTGTGATTGGTCTACATTCTGATCTGCTACCTGCTACGTCTATTCCAATATCCTAACCCTATCGCGACATTTCTGTCAATGGCAGATGGCAAAACTCAATAATTTACCGTATTTCCGCACAAGATCAATGCAGTTGTGTCAAGATTTCAGCCTTCTCATTCAAAATAGGGACAATTATTTATTTTTCTTGATTCTGTAACAATTCGTATTCTAACATTTTTGTATTATATTTTCCATTCTTCAGTTAAAAAAAAGACACATACAGAATGCAAGAAACCCTATAGAAGGAGGCAACAAATGAAAAACACCTGCAAGATTTTCATATTACTCCCTACATATACGTATAAACATAGGTGCAAGCAAACAAAAAAAGATATTTAACAAGAACATTACAAGTTGGAAAAGACTGATGCTTGTACGTGACAATACCGTTTAATCTGTTGTTGGTTTTGCTAAAGACATCATACTTGTACTTTAATCATTGACGAATCATTTAAGATGAAATAGTCATCAATAATCACTCAAGTGACTCACAATCATAAGATAACATGTTAACATACTTTTATACCATTTTTATGGTTCACAATGTTATCTTTCAGAGATCAAGACACGTTTGCATAAGATCTTAACAAACCATGGCTTCCTTATTTGATATTATCTAAACTTATTCAAACTATGTACAAAAACACAGCATTCTAACGAGATTTCCTGAAACATGTTGTCTAATGAATAGGTATATCGTATTTCATTTAAAAGTGACTTAGTCATTTTCAAATCATTAATACTGACATGTTTAATATCATTTTCCCCTAAAAGCAAGTCTTTAAAACTTTGAATATATTTGTGAATGCCAAGAAAATTTATATGCAAAAGAAACATTGTTTATAGAACTATATACTATATATTCTTAACCTTGTTAAAGGTACAAAACCCGAATCTAATCAAAATTGACGTATGGCACATCAACCTTTTATATAAACAGTGGGTGGCGAAATGTTTGCATTTATTTGCCATTAAAAGGGAAAAAATAATATTAAGTTCTTTGTCACTTATCCGTGATTACGGTTGGTCTGCCAATCTAATTAAACTGCAATTTGTATACATAATATTTTGGTCTTGGTTTCTTTCACAACATTGACATCAACAATAGCAATCAATCAAAATCTAAACTTCAAATTGATTTGCTAACGCGTCACTTCAAATGTGATATGACGAATGGGACAAATTTTACCTTTCGAAAAGAATGTCAGGATAAAAGACAATTTGCTGCTCTATTTCTGTTCAATATGATTTTCAGTATACGGTTTATTCAAAGAATAAAACAATATGACTCAGAAATGTTCTTTCCGTGCTAGACACAAAATTGAACCCTTTCCAATCAGTGGATCATATTGATGTTATGGTAGGTTCAGAAAGTATTACATGTCTTTAAAGTTTCAATACCATAAAACATTATAGATGTCATTTGAACTCAATATATTTCTATAGAGAGGCACGAATTACCCAGAGGCGAGGCTTTGAAATGAATTAAAGTATGAGTCAAAATCCCCAAATCCAGGTTCTCATTTACCTGAACACATTTTTGTATGATGAAATCTTTAAGAGTGAGCAAATAGTTTATCACATTTTAAATCAGATCTGAATGGTCATGTTACAAATAAACACATTTTTCATCAAATGAGATCAACCGTTTTGTTATTTTAATGACATGTCTGCTATAAGATACCAACGGTATATGACTCTGATAGTCAATAAATATAAATCTTAAGGGGTAGGCCCTATCGTTTCAAAAAAACGCCTAGTTGTTTGAACATACCAAGGTACAATGTTACATTTAACATTAAAAGAACTCTAATTTTTCCTTTTCTTTCACTGCATCATTATCTAATTTAAACCTTAATAAAATACTCACCGATACATCCTCTTCCATTCTCATCTACTCTCCATCCTCGAGGGCAAATGCATCTGACATCATTTGATGTCCTCTGCACACAGCCATAAGCACACTTTGCACGAGAACACCTGTTATCTCCTGTTGGAATTCCAATGTTAAAATCATTTTAATTAAGAAATTCATATAGAAACTAATACATACATTACAGCATAGAAAATGCATTTTCAAAACAATTAAATTAATGTGTAAAATGATAAAACAACCCATTTTCAACACGTATTGTGACCGTCTACCAAAAGTTAATATATTCTATTATGTACAGACAAGAAAGCATTTCAAACATTTTAGGCCATTTGTACAAGTGATAAAAGCTATAGAACAAAGGACGTACAACGATTGTGTTAGCATGGATTTTTGCGCGTGTGCTATACGTTTTTTACATAATTATCAACAAAACGGTGCACCATCAACGGCTACCGTATATACTAGAAATTGTCCTTGATGCATTATGGGAAAAGATCGGCATCCTATGTAATACAAATTTACAAAAGCACGTGTACCAACATGATCAATTGATCTAAGTAACATGAATATAAACTTTCCTTATCTTGAAGTTGGTCTATTTCTTTTTCATATACCAGTATCGGTAGCGTCACTGTATTGGACTTGTTGATGAAATTTTAAATGATAAAAAATGCATGTTGACCTAAAATATCGATTACCAATTTTGACTAGCACACAGATCAGACGCTGGCGTCGCAATATGTAACGATACCGATGATAAAGGCAGACGGTCACAGTCGAATATAAAATGACAGTTGAGCTTGACTGACGTCGCCCATATATTAGTATACGAATAAAAATCTTGTTAATGCCTTGTGATTAGGCGAACCAATAAATACTTTTTGCACCAATTTTAACTGCGGGGTGTGCGCGCACGTGTGTAAAAGGTTGTGCAAAATGCAATTGTGCTTTAATGCAATGCATTTGAAAAGTGTGTGTTTTTTTTGTCTTAATTTGTACAAGTGGCATGTTTAATGTTTTTTGGTTATCATGTCATAGTGTATTTAATTTTCTTTTTGTTGTAGTAATGAACTTAAATCAAATGTCCCGAATTGTAAAATGACAGTTATGGGGATATTTCCTTGATTACATCTTACATTCCGACAGTTCAGAACGTTTGTACCAGCAAAACAAGTTTTTTGGTCATTTCTAACATTTCTGATATAAGTAACCTAATAAATTTGATTTAGTGATAACAATTGACCACTGAATTTAACCCCTAATAATTTAATAAATCATGTATACTGTTTCAGTGTGCTTTAAAACTCAAAGGGAAATTGAATGACCAAGTCTACTGATATCTATATCTCCATTTAAAATTTCATGCTATTCTGAATCATTGTTGCAGTAACATAATGTCCAAAAATATGTCTAGTAGTCGCCAAATGTCAGTGAATGCTTCGCTGTTCAATAACACCACCTTCCTGAAGAACACACTGTAATGTCTCAAGCATCCTGCACTGTGCACCGGGATATCCTTCTATGTGAAGAGTGATTCGTGAGGTAGTAATCTCTTAGATTATCCACGTGGATCTATCGAGGCAGATTCCTTCAGGGCATTGCACCTGAAATCAGTTTGTGGATTATTTATATAACTCTTTCTGCCCCCAAAACATGGCATGTTTTGCACGTGTGAATGTCAGAAGAAAGGTAATGATTTAATGTTGACCATTTATCTCGGTCATCCGAAAATTCAAAATCTATAAAATTCGAAACATCGCGCAGATTTATTTTGATTTAATTTTGATTTTGTAATGTCAATGGAAAAAGAAAATTCAAACATAAGCAGCAGTTCTCTCAAAATGGTTAAAAAATGGTAAAAAAGATTGCAAAGTATTTTTATTTTACTTCAACAACAAGTGATTTCAAGGACAACGTATTGCAGTATATTTGCTTTTGTACTTTACATGTTGGTACGTTACCTACATGTATTTATTCCAGAAAGATATATGCGTGTATTTAGAATATGATTAAATCTAGTGTTACCATGACGGATTACAAGCAAATCGGAATTTGACAATACTTAACAATGAATATGTGAAGTTTTACATGCAAAATATATACTTTATTCAAAATTTATTGACGTCAACCTTGTCAAGTGAAATTTGCATCTTACTTGATTTTCTGTTTATATAAAGAAAAAACATTTTGGCATTCGAATGGTGCGTCATGTTATATAGTTTCCGTGCGCATAAGGTTATATAATCTGCTAAAAAGATTATAAACGTATTACTGACTTATGGTCCTATTTGTCCACTTGTGTAAAACGAAAGGGGAACAAGCGGACAGTCTGGTTCTGTATTTCCTTGGGCAATATATGACCTATTTTCTTCAATCTTTAAATGACTTATTTCACATCTGATTCAAAACAAGGGAAATAAGTCATTTATATAATAAAACACATCAATAAGCCGTCTTTCATTCTGTTCTATTTCCTATTGTTGTAGCACAATTACTGGATACAATCAGTTAATGTTGTGTGTAACTTCTGAAAAATGATTGACAGGTGGATTGTTTTGTTTTGTTCCTTTCTATTTAATAATTTTTAAAACCATCTTGGCACGAAATGCTATATTTACAATGGGTTTGTTGATTAAAACATTAATGGTTTGGAGAATAGACTTGTGGGTCATTCTGATGGCTCAGTATGCCACAACATCGCCCATGACTTTGGATTCGGTAATTCTCCCATGACAAACGTTTACTTATTTTTATAATACATTCTTTAGTCTATCGTCCTATGTCAAAAGAAATAGATTGTTCAACCCTTTTTGTGATATTTTGCAAGTTGAATAAGGGTTTATCATCTGACATAAAACTCTGATCAGACTCTGATTAACTATGATATACGTTTAATGTCGCCTGTAAACATTGAGCACGATTTGTCGTGCATCTATGGTACTTTTAAGAGCAAACAAGATGTTCAAATGCTGTTGTAAAATGAATTGCCGAAATTCCCTATTCAAGAATAAGCACGCATATCTCACGAGGTTAAGCAAAGTTTGATCAATGATATCAACTCTTCATCAGTATCAGTCATCGCTACTTCATTTCGGCTTGTTGACGTGACAGAATTTAGTAAAACGTGCTTTCACTGGTTAAAAATTACATGATATGAATTCATTTCGATAACATCGTATCGGTTACAAGTCAAATTTCCAAAAAATTCGGATAAGTTCAAGACAAACCGGTTTATAAGTTCAAGACAAACCGGTTTATTTGTTACATGTCATCTTTCATCTGTTGATTGTATTTTTGTAACATCTGTGATTACCTGAAGGAACTTGCATTTGGTGGAATTGTTCCTCGGTCTTGAATCTACATAGACATGATAATGATGACGTTGATGTTGATGTCTCAAAAGACCTTTCAACAGAGAATGGCAGAACCAGTTTTTTAAATCTTCATAAGTTTCAGTTGCCATTTGGACAAGAGATTGTAAAACAAATAAACATCGAAAAACACATTTTATTCACTGTTTTGTAAGCTGTCTGTTTTGGTTTTACATTTACATAATTTTGTTTTTAGTAATCTATATTTAGGGCACTCTTAATCTGCTCATTTCACTGAACGCGTAACAATAATTGACCATAAATTGAAATCCCCATGGTAAAAACACACAGAAAAAAGTTGTGTTAAAAAGGGAACATGGTTAACAGGTTGGGTTAAATTTTGCACAATGTGGGGTAAAATTTGACACAATGTTGGGTAAAACGTGCACCATTACCCAACATTGTGTCAAATTTTACCCAACATTGTGCAAAATTTAACCCAACCTGTTAACCATGTTCCCTTTTTAACACAACTTTTTTCTGTGTGTAGGGATACATGCATACTTGTCGCTTTAATTCCTAAAACGCTTTGTTTCAATGACTATATGTTTAAACTTGTCTTATGTGTCTTTAATAACATAGAGCTTTAATTTGTGACTTATGTCACCGAATGCAAAGCTTAACATTTCTTTGGTTACAAACGCTAATTCGATAACATCTTTCAATCTTATTTTTTTTAAATCCAGATTATGATGATAAGACCCAGGTGTTTTGACACTTTAATACAACCGAACTATGTTCTATGTTGGCACACCCTTTTTGTTACAAACAGGTTATATTACAAAGACAACTGTTTTCATGGTATTGGTAAAATCACAACTTTTTTCTACACACTAGTGGCCTTTTATTTCAAACGAGCCGTAAATACAGCAATTCATTTTGCGCCGTAGGTGAAAATACATGTCATGGTCTTAACTGCCGAATTTGATTTGTTTGACAAATTAACGATCCTTGTACTTGTTCAAAACACCCGCAAAGTTTCATTTTAAGAAAATTATTAAACATATAAAATACATAAGTATATAAACAATATCTGACAATCAATAGAAAATATAGAGCTCTCTGATCTGTGAACGCGTTTATCTCAGGTATACATTTTACTCTAAGACAACCTTTGATGGACCATAGAATATCTGGAAATCGAGTGAAGTTCATTAGGCTGTCATTTTAATCCTTTTAACATTAACTTTATAAATATTTTAAAACAATGAAATTGACAAGAGGCTGGTTTTGGATGAATGGTCACGTTGTTTCTTTTGATACATCTTTTAACTATTTACAGATCTTACTCAGAAATAAAAGCATGTTTGCTCTCAAAAATAAAATAAAAACCCACCTTTATTTCATACGGCACATACGTCCAATGCCGATTTATGGCCCTATAATTTTTCAATCTGTGATTCCGGTTATTAGTTTAACTTATTTTTTCAACCAAAAATGTAAATCTTGATTACGGTAAAAAGGTAGTTATTTGGAAACGTTTTGGTTTGTTAAGCAATGACATCAGGACTTTTATTTATCTGTACCATATATGGCGGGGCCATTATGATTGTAATGTCAAAAAATCGACATCTTTAGATGTAACACAGTTTGATTTATTACAGTTTGCATTAGATCGTCCAATGTCAAGAAATGGGTTGATTAATGTTTGTATGATTTGATAATGCCAAACTCTGGTTATTTACAAGCTAAGAATGGAGAGAATTAGGTTAACTTTAACAAAATGTTTATATTCTTCCACATGATGTAAGAGTTAAGTCAATGAGGAAGACCTTCTGACGTTTAGGTTAGGTTTGAATCTTTAAGTGCGATTTGATAAGCATTATTATAGTGTTTTAAAGAACCAATTATTCTCAGTGGTTAAATTTCCTTTTTTAAAGGTGAGCACGCAATCTCCTGAGGGTAAGTAACATTTGATCAATAATATCAACTACAGTATTTATCAGTATCAGTCGTCGCTACTTCATTTCGGGTTGTTGACGTGATAGAATTTGCAAAAATGTGTTTCACCAGTCAAAACTTAACATGATAATATGAATCCATTTCGATAAACATAGTATCAGTTACATATTGAACATTCAAAAACATTCGGATAAGTTGAAACAAATCATTTGAAATAAATACTTATGACTTGCGGATATTCATGAAATGAGCCAGCACAAACAGGTCAAGAAGCTTCAAGATCAAGACAAACCGATTTATTTGTATTTTGTTACCTCTCATCTGTTTATACTCTTCTTAAAAACATTCGTGATTACCGGTATGAACTTGTATTTTGGTTGAATTGGTGCTGGTGTCGCATATGTATAGACATGATAATGATATTTGTTGACTGCATTTCAATAGAGGATGGAAATACTTTTATTACCTCTTTAGTTTTATTGTGGTTTCAGTTGCCATTATATACATTGAGAGACATGTTTTTAAGCACGTTTTTTGTTCTATTTTTATATACATGTGTCCCAAATCATGTCTAACATATGCAATAGAGGAACATTTCGACATGTGTTTTATTAAAAGTATAGTAATGTCAATGACCACAATGTGCAACCCCCTTCAATTGGGTATAAAATGCACTTGTCAGATTAATTACTTGAGTATTTAGATCAAGTGACTGCGTGGTTAAAGGCTGATTTTATCTAGCATCAGCTTTTATTAAATCCAGATTATGATGATAAGACCCAGGTGTTTTGACACTTTAATACAACCGAACTATGTTCTATGTTGGCACACCCTTTTTGTTACAAACAAACATGATTTATTTGAAATGCTTTGAACATTTTGAACATGTATTATTTGTAATCACAATGGCATTACTCATTCAATTAAAGGAGAATATGCAGGCCTATTTCATTCGAGATAAGACTATAGAAGTATATATTACAATGATATGTGCCAGAATTTAAATAATCATATAGATAATGTGTCATATTAGGGTGAAAGATGATCCCTGTCAGTACAAAAATCACGATCAGTTTATTCAATGTTTTTTATGTAATGACATTAAACGCATGGAATGACAAATGAAATAGGTAACAAAACCTTTTCTTTTTCAACTTATTATCCTAGTTGTAACATGTAATTGTTCAAAATGTCAAACAGTTATACATTGTTACAATACTTTGTTTTTGTTGATGTTGCAGTTCTATTCATCTTTTCTATGTGTATTGTATGAAAGGTCTCCCACTGAAATGACAACATAAAGAAAATACGTTTTGCTAAATGAACTAGCAAAATCGACACTAAAAATAGTACTGATCATTCTTTTGAAAGTTTTCGTCTACATTGATAAACAGAAGAAGATAATTTCCCCATATAAACCGTTCATATTTTAAGGGAAAAGGCTTTTGGTACTTTAATACTAAATGTTCAAGTTATTTATTAATGTATTTGTCAATAGTAGAATAATAAGAATGGAATTAACATGATATAGATAAAGTGTGTACGTGTATATATGTTTGAGATTAGTTTGTGATTTTGAAGAGCTCTTTCAGGTAGCACAAATCTCATTTTGAGATAGTATATAAGATATTTTCAAAGAGCATATTGAACTTGTAAAAAATCAATCTTAGTCAAGGTTCAATCTTTGAAAATATCAAAGTTAAATGAATCTTAGAAATAATTTTAAAATACAGAGACAGTAATGCTTGAATGCTTAATGTGTTTTTTTGCTAGCAAATCAATTGGTTTCGCAATAATATTTATTAATCATCTTGCGAGTTTAGCATAGCGTTCTTTTTGGTTGTGGTTCGAAAAAGATGAATCAAAGTTTTTTTTTTCATTTCTGTATGGTATGTTATGAGCCATACTTTGCGGAAAAATAATGATCATGGTTATTTGCCAAGCGTTATCATTGTACAACATATGCAATAGAGGAAGTGCAGAGTGGTCTTGGCAAACAGTTTTTACAGAAATATCGATATTCTAGCAAGCATGATACCGCGATATCGGTATTTCGGCAGGTGCTTGCCAAGATATCGATATTTCGATGATATCGGCAATTCGGCGTGACAAAAATTAGCTACAAATGCGTATCTGTAACAATGCTGACGCTTTATCTGATTTGCACTCTGATGTAGATTGCACCTGTATAACTTAAATCAATAAACCAACAAACAATGTAAAACACAACTTCCAATATTAAGAGTGATGTTACCTTAACCTCCACACTTAAACTGCAATGCATTAACATGGCAGCTTTGACAGTTAAAATATCAATCATTATACTCACGGAAACAATTCTTGGCATTGTTTGACAACATGTATCCTTGTTCGCAGTAACAGCGATAGCTGCCGTATGTATTCATGCATCTATGTTGACACGGACGTCTGCTGCACTCGTTGTAATCTGTGATGCAGGAGGGTGGGGGGATGAGATGTATTGTTGAGATGGGTGCACAGTTCATTCGTAGGCAATTGAATAAGCTGCGATTATCTGTATGGGGAATAGCACGGGAAGGTTCAAGCATGTGCATGGTATAAAGAAAGGATTGGATTGAGTGGTTTGGGATTAAGAAATAGACAAGAAGAAGGAGTCTCCAAAATAACTTCAACTTAGCTGTATTTACTTATTGCTCAATATACAACTAGGACTAAATATAACGAAAATATAATACTTTAACTAATCATAAATAATATATTAAATCTTAAAAAATAACAAGAAAAATATACGAAACAAAAAATTCTGAAATCAAACGTAAGAAAACATATTACTTCAAACTGATTACAGCAGAAAGAAGCTCAGATTTTCCATGCAGCATTTTGCGTTTTGACAAGTTTGTTAATTTCAGAGATCCCCATGCATTTAGATTTTCGCACATACCGACCAATGAACGATGAAGCCGCTTATTTACCTAGTATTTTTTAAAGTAATCAATAGTAAACAATTCTTTATACTCATGCATTTTGCTTTTTATGAAAAGAAAAAACGGTGAAACTTTAACTTTAACTTAAATATTAAGCTTACTGTAGAAATATTGTTTTGAAAAATAGAAAATAAAATCATAGAAAGAAAAGGTTCAAGCAAAGCTAAAGATTTAAGACTTCAGCAGAAAGAACAAAAAAGTAAATGTTTCAGACTGTGGCAGTCTTAGCTATGGTGTTTCACCGCATTTTTTATTTCTCACCCATGCTGTTACCCGTAACGGCACATTCAAAGCATCTATATCAAAAGGATCAGCAATCCTGCTTAAAATATAAGAACAATTTGAAATGATAAACAAAACAAATCAACAAAAAACAATATTTAGTAAGGAAACGGAATGTTTTATAACAGATAAAGGAGTATACATCAACGTGATGATGAGTGTTACCAACATGTACAGTGACAGTGCTACAAGAAGATTTTTTGGAAAATCCTTCTACAAGAATAAGACAGATTTGCAGTGTGGGTCTAATAGTAATACTAATACTACATGATTATTGTCGTCAGTATGCTATGACAACATTAAGGAATGCAAAGAGCGCAAACAGCAATAGTTAGATAATGTAAGTATTAAGCATGTTTAGTGCAAAGAGCATTTTGAGCATTTGTTACATGTGGCATTTGTGCAAGTGCATGGTGCAATTAAATAAAAGCAACGCATGTATTTGTTTTTGTTAATATATGCAAAATGCAGTCTTATTTTAAACAATCTGCAGAATATACTAAAAAAAAACATACACAAATTATTCATGCAATTAAAAACTGACTTTCCAGCATTTTAGTCAGACATATTTTATTGCATATACTTTACAGCATTCATGCTAATATAATAACATCCTCACTTTCAAATTCCAAAGACTTTTTGTAAAACAATTTCTAACATAAATTCAGAATATTTGGGGGCCAATGAAGAATAGATTATTTTGTATTAGTGTAAGTTATATTACCGCTGTATTGAATGTTTAAAAAAAACTTACGTAAAGTATGACCTATGCGATTTATGATACCTATGACACATTCCCGGGGACACATTTTAAGATTATACCAGCCTACAACCAATTGATTCATTCCAATTTTCGCCATTTCACAAGATATTTTATGAAAAATAGAGTTGCATAACAGTATTTAATTTTAAATGTCAAAGTTTTATTCGCAATTGTACCTGTCGAAATTTGTTCTAACCTTGCGACATTCCCGAGGCAACATATTCGTTGCGTTTCCTGTCTACATGGCTTTAATATTTTCATTTCCATTTCATTTCTTTCTGGAGGAAATGACACTATGAATAAGGTATGGTACGCCCATTGGTATTTAGGATTGCTTCCTCCTTTTGTCTCAAGTTCTGGGTCATTTGAACGAGAGGTCTTCATCATGTTCATAGTTAGGGGTTTACATCAATAACAATGTATATACTGCTTTAATAAATTTCCTAACATGCAACAAAGTTGATTGAGTAAAATTCAAGCACGTGATTTCAAATAGTTATAGCGAGGAAAGTAAAATAGCACACATACTTATGATAAGTCGGTATATTAATACGGTATTAAATATTCTAGTATTGTATCGGGGATTGAACTCCACAAGGCCGTATCTGTGTAACAACAATCCCAAGTTCAACGGAATTCAAGACCTGATGGATCTTTCAGGATGAATGATCTAAATAAATTCTTCATCTGGAAAAAAAAAACACAATCAGGTCGTGATAGTAAAGTCTGTTTCTGTTAACAACGAACATTTTTGCGGTTGAGGTTTTACTGATATCTCGGTTTTTGAAAACAAAATCAATTGTCTCAAATTGACCGAAATTTTTTTATGTAAACTGCTTCATTTTGTAGAATCTCTCAAAATGTTGGCAACCTATTTACTACAACAAACTATCATGTTTTTGCCAAATTTTAGTCAAGTCTGCACACAATTGTTTTGTCTCAGATAGATTGTTGATACTTGTGAAATGATGTTTTTAGTTGAAGTAAAACAATCTTTATTGAGTGCATACTTTACTTACCTAAATTTGCTCGTTGATAGCAGATGAATGATGTAATTACATAAAAGACTACCACCAGGTACTAAAATCGCTTAACCTTGAGATTGTTGTTACGCAGATACGGCTTTGTTACGTATGGTCTACCCTTGAAATTAATGGACGTAGTGCATATTTTTGCGTATTTGTGTGTCTGTTTAAGTCTCACTGCTGATACTCTAAGTTCATCAAGTTCAAAAACCAAAGTTGCAAATTAACAACTGCTACATTTTGGAATTTAATGTAGATCACGGACTAGTAAAAAGCCTAATATAATGTATTTTATGAGTCTAATGCCTGTTTGTATAACACATTTATGATGAAAATGGCCCGGGCAAATGGTGTTACTACTAGGTCATCGTTGTTTATAACACATAATTCATGCAGAGGTATTTACCAATGTTTACACTGAAATATGTATGTGTTTAACCGCATTGTATACATCTAATGAACTTTAAAGTATCTGTGCGTATTTGTGGACACTGGACATGGCTATAATAGCTTTACCAAAAGAGTATTTTATTTCTTAATATCTCGACAAAGCTTATAGATAATCTGTTTTAGATTGGGTTGTGGATTCGAGCCCCGGTTTGACTACTTGTTTCCATGGGCAAGAAACTTCACTCTATTTACGCCATGTTTCGGAAGTTTACGCTTAGCGTTGGTCTTTTGTGTTAATGCTTATACTTTGAGTCTATGCAATTTTATAGAATACATTTGGACTTGCTGATTTTGTTAAAGCCCGTGATAGTCAAGTTATTTTAACATCATTAGATTGTCAAGTTGTTGTCTTTTTAACAGAAATTCAAACAAAGACAGATAAAAAACTAAGACAAAAATCTAAATATTCATTTCCCACACTCTATAATACGAATACAGTGTTGACATATTTGTTAATTCAGGTGATTCAGTTACCTCCCTTAACACGACGTTTCATTTAGTGTCTTTCAAAACGGATATTGAGATCAAGAGTTTCTTCTTGTAAGCCATTTAGTGACAGATTATTTTGATCTTATTAACATAAGTAAAATTGCGACCTACAAATATGGCAAATAAGCAATGCGGAAATTTGCCGGTATGGCGTCACATGATTATATCATTGCGCATGACCAGTACTGCGCATGACTGCGAATGAAAAAAAAAGTTGTTTTTAATGAAACAGATTCTAACGTGTCATTTGATCGTCAATCACGTTTATACAAATTATTTATGGAGGGTTGTGCCATAAGACCGTATTTGCAGGCAACAGTGTCTATGCAGTAGGCATCAAGATCTGATGGTGCTTTCAAAACGAATGATCCCGCGAATGATCCTTACACATGTGTATAAAACCATTCATCTTAAAAGACCAATAATGGTCTTCGGGATTGTTGAGATGCAACAAAGTGACCAATTTATCCATGGTTGCTTGGTAATGCACTTAATATTAACAGTCTCCAATTGAAAAATTTGCACCAATGTTAAGAGATACCCACATAAAGGTTATCAATATCAATATAGGTCCTTTATGGATGTTTAAATGTTACTTTCAAACTATATGGTGTGTCAAAAGTATACTTTATATCGAACGAAAAACATTGCGAGAAATCATAACGTGATCGAGGTAAAATGACGACTTCAATGTCATCT
>JXSR01S024381.1:45864-61414 GCA_000969725.1 Ophiothrix spiculata
TCACGTAGATATACAAACCAAGGATGTTTGTAAAATGTTTTTGAATTTAACAGACCAAGAGCATTTTGAAACAAAAGTAATTCTTTGTTATGTCTGCCAGACTAATAGAATACGGATAATCTCTCGATTACCGGTAATAACATTGGAGGAACTTAGGAACCGGCAATCAGGGTTATTAACGGTCCTATCAATAGGTTCTGGTTAGTCGTATAATCTGACAAAAATGACAGGTATCTTGTTAAATCTTGTTAAAATATTTGCATGCTATGACCACATCAAAAACTTGTCATCCTAACTTGCCCTGACATCTAACTTTTTTAAATGGATCTCCTGTACAATATACTATTTATAAGCAGGATGCCCGGCATTTAGATTTTGGAAGCAGGAAAATCTTCTTTTGGTTTTTTAAGGAGAAACCGTCAAAGCGAGCAGCTGAAAACTGAACACACTCTATCAAACTCGACAGTAAGCAACAGTTAAACAGTTATTATTTAGAAGACTTCATTAGAACAACATGTTGAAAATTTTGTGATTGTACGCAAAAATGCTGAAAAATGTCTTCAATCATTGCTTCATATTGGTTATAGTCATTGCTATTGTCAACATGGCATGGTCAAAGTCATGATAAATTCTTTAACCCTCCACTCACCATGCTCACATAAACAAATCAGTCAATGCGGAATTAATACAAAGATAGACGTTTTGTATGAAACTAATACTGGTAATAATATTAAAAAATATATCTATCACAATAGTTGACTATCTTGACTCGCCATATAACACTTTTGTAAGCTCTACTGATGAAATTTAATAGAAATCCCTTCTAAAAGTGAAATCATACACTCATCTACAAAAGAAAACTGAATTATTCGAAACAAACTGATCATGGTTTGCGACATATATAGTAAAATGTTTTAAAATTATTCTAAAAATGTCATTACGAATATAAACATTAACGTTAACCAGAGTTTCCTCCAATCATGAAAGGGAACGATTTTGAAACATGGGTTGCTTTTGTTATTTTCAAAACAAATCACAATTTACTTGGCTTCCTAAAAACGTCTGTTTTCGTTTAGAATTAGTTTCCTCTGTCTGGCTATTCATCGTCCAATCAGAAGTGACCCAGATGCAAGAATGCAGAGAGGGTAAAAGAAACAAATCTGGATATATCTAAATCGTGCAATTTTTTATTCTAACAATTTTACACTTCACTCATCTTGGCATCACTCGTTGCATAATGGCACCGGCAACAGGACAGAACTCTAATTAAAACGTTCAGAATAAAAGTTGCGAACATGATGACGGGAATGCTCATAAAATAACAAACTTTGTCAAAATAGGGAAACAGTCTAATATACACAACTTTCTTGAAGCCAATAAATGCCAACCATGTCAAAAGTTCTTTTCCATTATGAATTTAATTTTAGTAATAAGTTTGATCCGTCGGAAGAGGACACATGATATAAAGTTGCCTCACAAAATGTGTTGATATGGAATTGATGACATAAGACTTGGGTCCACAAATCATCACTTCTAAAATAAAAGGATATTGAATTATTTACATTGATAAAAGTTTTCATCATTTACGCGCGCAATTCCAATTAACCCTAAATTATTCTGATTTAAAATATATATCCGATATTTTGAAAGAGAAAGCTCAAAGCACAAAAATACAGTTTTTTAAATTGATCGTGTTAACTTAAATTCATCTTAATCAATCATATGAACGATTTCTTTAATAATGCACTTTTTTGAGGCTCTGAAGATCTATTTATAGCAGGTATTAAAGTTTTATCATACTCCTTCCTGAAATAAGGCCTCTTTGGGTTATTTGTTATATAAGCCTTCAATTATATTTGCTCAATTGGAGTATATACAAGTGAATAGAAATGTTTTAATTTCGAAACATTTTGGTCCCTGTCAATGAACCATTAGTACACGTCTGTAAGTCTCACAGGGTGTATTTTCTTTTACATGAGAGACATATCAAAATGTTGTAAAAATTGTTCTGATTTAGATTTATCGATAAAGGAAATCGTGTTTGCTGAGGACCCCAAATCTGCCAGTCATCTAGCCAATTATTGGTTATTCCAATAACATTCACTGATATCCTCTCCATATAGACCGGTACTCTTATAATAATTCAAATACGATGCAGACCGCATATGTGAAGCGCCACATCGAAACGTACATCATTGCGACTATTGACGATACGTATATTTTTGCATAAATTGAATGACTATTGTTTTGGCTTAAAAATGAGACCTATTTTTTGAAAATTGACCATTCGTGTTTTTAGAAGTTACGATTAACAGGGGAAAAAAGTTCTCTTCATTTTTGTACAAGTAACAAGTTTAATTTGTTTATATCTGTAAGCATGCTTTGCAACAAAGAGATACCTTTGGATATGCCGTGTCACATATATTGTGGTAAGTTCCTGTGACTCAGTCGACTTCTTAATGTTGATGTTTCCTCATCAATATTACTTTCAACCGTGATATTCATGATGACAGAAATTTGCTCAGGCTTGACGCCTCCTATTATTTTGATTACCCAAAAGACATTTTGCACTTGAAATAAAGTACTCAGTTATATCTGCTATTTCTAAAGTAATTCAGCTACTTCAACATACTTTGTCGGGATCAATTCACTTGTCTTAAATGTCGATACAGCAGGTTTTTACAATCTTCAGTGTAATTTACTATATGAGTAGATACTTCTTGTTAACCGAGGGGTAAGGTGGAAACTTAAATATAAGTGAAAAATGTTTTATAAGCTCAAATAGCTTTTAAAAATTATAGAAAAAATTAGAACATTTATTATGATTGTAACCACCTGCTTATAAACATATAGACGAACTGTCTTCAATTGCGACCAACAGGTTTGAAATAGTAGTTAATGCTATAGATTCGGCACCGGGGAGGTAGTATTTGTTAAGAGATTACGAGGAGAACATGTGCCAAAGAACAGGCAGCAAAAAAGCCTTTCTGATTTGAAATAAGTTTTTATTTGTACGTATGTTGTTATTCCGACCCAGCAAGTATACTTGTTTTGCAATTAAACTTGATTAATTATTCTACGAAGACATAGCTTTCAAAACGAATTTACCAGCTCACACTTTCGACACTGAAGGATTTATTATAGAAATTTAGGCTAAAAAGCTTGCAATTTCTTTTTTTAAATATTGCAGTGAATATACACTACTACCTATCAAACTTTACTAGATCGCATATTGGTTTAATTATATACAATTTACTTTTAAACACAGACAACCTTTTCCAACGAAACCAGGCCAAGTTTTATTTGAATAAAGTGTGATAAAAATCTTATCCTGTGAAAGACAATCTGGACGGATATCAATATTTTGCAAAATCATGAGTCTCAACAGGTGCCTTGTTGTATCTAATCTTTTGCTCATTGGTCCAATTGAGGTATCCACAATTAATCTAACCAATCAAAAAGGAGTAAAGGTGAAGATTCATTATGCAACTTTTCTTAAACCTTTTGTTATTGACTGCAAAACTGAGCACTCATTATTACCGTCCAATGAGAGTTGTTTTAACATGTTTAACAACACGACGTAGGAGTAATCAGTGAAATTATACCGAAAATGTATCGTACATCTATTAAGGTTTTCTATTATCTCCGTATGCATGTGCAGCATGATAAAGTGGAAATAAAATGACCATTGGCGATTGGTAAGGTATACCAAAAGTATGGGTAAACAATGGATTTGGTGGTAGACGTTGAATGATGTAAGGGGTCGCTTCAAAACTAAACCCCCGCGGCGGTTGCCTGCCGTTTCTGGGCGGTTCAACCGGAATAAACAATAGCCAACCGCCCAGAACCGCCCAGAACAGGCATACAACTGCCGGAGTTTTGAAGCCGCCCCTAAATCGGCATTGAAGGCAATATCATTTTGATATTCATGTATTTTATTATGAGGTGTTCAACTTTCACAATGCGTTTGATATGCCAGTAAGTTCAGAAAGAGTATCAATACTGTATATTTAAACAAAGTTTCTTCTCCTTTCATTAAAATCCTTCTTTATCTTAATATACAATTCTAAAGTGGTAGTTCGTGACACGTAACTACTTTTACTGCAAAACGTGCCTTGTCATGTATTATATCCTAGTTGTCCCAGGCATTAACGACATGATCAGTGCGTCATTACGCAGGAGAGGCCGAAAAGGGACACAACTATTAATGCGTCTACATCTTTATAATAGAAAGACATTCAGAAAGACAATGAACAGAAATATATACAGAATGATTTGCAAATCAGTAACAGCTCAGTATGAAAACAGTTTATACATGACATAATAAGAACGTAAATTTGAAGCCAAGAATCCTAAATTTGTCCAAAAGCTGAATTAAAGCACGTACTTTTGACAAGTTACAGGTCAAAAAATATGATAATATGATCATCATAATATTCGGAAAACTTTATATAATGTTTAAGGCTAAATGAATAAAACCAACCGGTTGTCATAAAACGAAAAGATACCCTTGCGGTGGCCTTTCTCCAGACAATAAACATGGAAAACTTACAGAATAAAATAAGCTTTAAGGCTTAAGAGATCTAAAATATTATAATGTAAAAGCGGATAATTAATTGCAGATAGCTCAAAATGACTGTTTCGTATTCATTATATAATGCAGGTAATTCAAAGGCACATTTTTAACATTTTTCCAAATTTAATTTCCATTTCTATTTGAAAGATTATCAGCAAAACGCTTTCAATTCCAAAGCCGGCGTAACCATTTTGATTTCACTATAAGCCATTTTGTAGTTTTACAATTATCTATAATACCTGTGTGGATTATTTTGCACTTACATCTCCTTTACAACATGCTTCAGTCGAAAAAAGCTTAAACTGTATTTTGGTGTCAACGTTTTTGAAAGTTAAAAAAAAAGTTGAAAAAAGAAAACTGACAAAGTTCCTTTAATGTCAGTGTAAAAAAATGACACTATCATTGGCCTTTAAAACGACAGTTGCCAAATATTATAATGAACATATTTCCAATTGCTAATTGGGATAGACAACGGGAATGCAATGAAGTATTATAGAACAGGTGCAAGTTTATAGGAAAATATTATCAAGTATTGAGTTTAATAAGTGTCTACAGTGTCATGATGGCAAAGGTTAGCTACGTGTTGACTTAGATCTAACTATAACTTAAGTCACAATCCTGGTAACAAATGTTATGCAATTCTAAATGTGTTTTAGTCCCTCCTTATAAATTTGTCTAAAAGTCACATTAGGATAATTACTTATCATTTCAAAATTGAAACCTGTATGACATGTTTATTGTCAGTGCGAGAAACCCATAAACTTTAGAATTAATACCAGTACAAGTGTGAACCCATCCACCATGCTAACTATCAGAGCAAATGCTGAGCTGTAGAATTGTCTTTCGAAGTCATGCATTCACGTCCTTACAGAAATCTTATAATCTCAATAATCTTGGAAATAAATTGATGTACATCGTTTATTAGTTAATACGGACATGGTCGGGGACAATCATAAACCAATTATAATGTATTTTTAACATCAGGGAATGGTGTCACTGAAATTTTAATGACGCCAATTTTAAGAAACCAATTGCTATACTACCGTTTGCTTTAATAGGATATCTCACTGTCACTTCACAAGTGCACATTGAAAAGAAGGCTCATTTAGATTCTAAAGTAATCCTCATAGCTTTACATTGCTGAAAGTAACCTGATTCGCACATTTATAAGTTAAACCTTTACCTGTAAACCAGTCCACAAATATTTAAGGCCTTTGCTAAAAAAATAACAGATCAGTCTTTTCCTTTCATTTTTCATCAAAGTTGGACATATTTCAGGAAATGTCGATATCGAAAATAAACTCTAAACAGGAACTGAACTGCATGGCAATTGACTATTGAAATACACACATCAAAGAAATCATGGCAGGTTAATCCTGCTGTAATCCAACGTATTCCCAAGATTACATGTGTTTTGTTTTTATTTGATATATTTACGATGGTTTGTATATCTTATCTCCTGAATAGTCCTCGCAACCTTAGAAGCAAATACTGGAAAATATTTAAGGTATTAATTTTACCGATTTTTTTGTGGTTTAAATATGCCGATAAAGCGTTTGTCAAAGAAAATGCACTCAACCGCTTCAATATTTACGTTTTCTTCTAGATCTTTTAAGATAAGTCAAAGTTCTTTATTTAACAAACACAACACAGATGTATCATGTGAAAGCAAGCATTACAACAATCAATGTTTAATTGAAAATAAATTCGGTTATTTTAACTGAAAGCAACATATCATAAGCAAACTACATTTAGTTATTATGTCAAGTTATGTGGAGTAGTATAGAGTAAATGTTTACTATTTACACATCAACTTTGCTAGTGGACCTCTATACTATTTTTAAAACACCCTTATGATTATTAAGACATTTGGCTTGTTTTGTTGTTCTGTTTTACTGTTTATTTGTTTTCTAAAATTGCAAGCAAACACATATGAAATTAATTTTGTTATTGTAATGTACATTGTAACTTTCAGGCAATGTCCTATTGGGTATCACTGAACAGCTGAAGTATGCATATCTATAAAGGTTACTTTTGTGCACTGTACTAACACTTTTATTTCTTTTTCTACGTTGCCATCAGACACTCACACTGATCAGACTAATTAACATGCTGAGTTTCAGGAAAGATCATAACTAATGATGTCAGGTTTTGTTCACGTCATAAGAATCGAAGGTATTTTTCATTACACATGAAGTATTACATTACATTACTTACGCATTATGATGTAACATTACCGACAAACAAAGATATCAAAACATTCAATGATTCAATTTACATTGCACTAAAATAATTAATATAATTAAAATATTCCGTTAATGATAAGAAAATGATGAAAGATCTCTTTTCATGCATAACAACTTACTTCAATTATCATTAAACAGGGAATACTTTTGGATAGTCATACCAAAATGAAATATATAACCTTGAAACACAACAAACAACGAGAATATCCATTAGAAATATAAGCTGTTCCATACACACAGAAAAAAGTTGTGTTAAAAAGGGAACATGTTTAACAGGTTGGGTTAAATTTTGCACAATGTTGGGTAAAATTTGACACAATGTTGAGTAATGGTGCACGTTGTACCCACCATTGTGTCAAATTTTACCCAACATTGTGCAAAACTTAACCCAACCTGTTAACCATGTTCCCTTTTTAACACAACTTTTTTCTGTGTGTATTGGCCGTTTTGGCTTTGTGACTTGAATAAAACATATAGTAAAAACATGATTATGATATTTATTTGAAATGGTTCCCATACGTTTTTCATACACACAAGATTATGATTATTGCACAAAAAGATTTGTTTATGTTGTTTATCACTATTACATTTGGTTTTACAAGTAATGCGTCGATCTGTTCAATGATTCATCGGCAGTCTTTAAATGATAACGCTCTAAAGACCATGCACATTTATTTTCTGCAAACTGGACAGGAAGTAGAGGAAGTCTTACACATTCATTCCATATCAAAATGTTGTCTGTTATCATTTAGTGACCTACATCAGTTGAAAATATTGAAATATGACAACTATATCCTTTTGGTTTTTATAACAGAGATAATATTGATTGTCAGTGACAACTTAAAAGCATGAGAAGTCCTTAACATGGGTTAATGTCAATCGCAAGTTTCTAGTTTGCTCTTTCTGTAGAGGTTACTATTATAAGCAACAGTGTACTCTTCCATCGGCAATTAGATCTAATCTGAGGCAATTGACTTCCCGGGGAGGGGTAATAAGGATATCAAAAGTCTGCTTTAGTGCAGGATCTTATTCCGCCATAGCATTTTGAAAATGTTTAACTTTATATCAAGTCGTAATGGTTGCTAACACAATGCAATAGAAGCAATCTTGCAGAACTATCTTGTCTAGATATTTCATCTGACCAGCAATTTGACTGTCAGAGACTCCAAATTCTGTCGATTAACTCCCAATCTCAACTAATAGGGCTCACTTAAAGTTTCGAGGTGTAAGTAAAGGGTCTAAATGTCAAAATATATAAAGAAAAAAGTACTGTAACTTTTGAAAACAAATAATCACCATAACGATGACTGACTGATGAACTTAATACGCTTTTGTTTTTACATTCCTTGAGTTTTATGCCTGAATTGTTTGTTTAGAAATAATTACCTGGTTAATGCTAATGAATGATAAAGGTGTCTCTGTAACTAATGAGCCATAGATTGATTTAATTGTTGAGCATATAAAGCTTATTATTATTTTGAATCAAGGCTACCACGCATATGATTATATTGATAATCATGTTTATGATTATAATCCTGACTTTCATTAACTGTAAATCAAGGTAGTTGAGACGATAATGAACTTCACTAAACCTTTTAATGAGAACAATATACTTTGATCAAGTCGCGTAACCGTTAATTGTACCTTTAAGAAATAAAGGTATTCTTTCTCTCTCTATCTGGTTAAAACTAATACTATTACAGTTTCAAAAAATATGAAAAGTTGTCAAACAGTGGTAGAAGGAACATTGGTTCTTCTTATTTGTGTTATGGGCCTATACATATTCCACTTTGCGCCAGAAACAAGATAATTAAGAAAATTGATAAAGGAATTTTGTGAATCATTTTTGATATATTCGTCTGCATCCTTCGAGTAAAACAAAAATAATGGAAGATATTCTTTTCACTTGGAACAATTTGAATACAAATGAAATGACTATGAAGTTTTTACAGAATGCTGTAGGGACATTCTTTACAGTAAATCCTGCTAGCCTTGTTAAATAATGTTTCAATTTCACTTCAATATCTGAAGATACAGTAATAGTCGGAAACATGCTATGATATATGCCAATACCTTGAGACATTCGTTGGACTCCATCCGTCAGTTGAAGAGTGAACTGCCATAATTTATATCAACATAGACCGAGGCAGAGACTTCCTGTATAAAATGCTTCTTAATATCCGGGGAAAACCCTTCAAGTAACATTTAACAGGTCACGCTAACTTTGTCTTCGAGCATAAAACTTGATCAGAATATTTAAGCAAACATTGTTTTAAAAAGTTCCATTTTATAAGCACGTTTAAAAAAACACCATTTACACCCAATCAAAATAATGAATATGGGTAGGAGCTATGGATGAAATCACTCATTGCAATTCCTGTAACGTATCTTGGGAAGTCACTCCCGTCATTTGTTCCCTTCCCTTAAACGAAATAAGTTCCTTTAACTAGTCATGTTTTTCTTTTACTGCAGGAAACACAGGGGACAGATTTGTCACGTCTATACGGCTGGTTGAAACAGTTACGAGAGAGTTATGTTGTTACTTTACATACCTTATTAACTTTAGGGTAATTTATTTGCACACAGCCTGTGCCTGTGGATGATTTAGTGGACGCAATAGTAATAGTAAATCCCCAATGAGAAAACATTAACATTCAGTTTCGATTATGTTGGGTGTTACGCATGTCGGGTTTTCACGCATACCACATCAATTTACAGAAATGACGATTTTTTTCAGAGCTTTATTCTCAAACAATTACGAGAGTGTTAGAAACGTATCAACTTTTTAAATGTCCCAGAGAGAGTATTAACATAAAATGTGTCTGGGTGTTGGATGCTTTTTTTACCTTAATTTAATAAAGTACACTCCATGTCCCAAAGAGAAAAGAGAACCCAAAGTCTTACCATCAACATATTCTATGTTTTGTGTTTGATCCCAAAGGGGCAAGAAAAATCTTAACGACTAGGCAAATTGGATTATTTAATTGATTAATTGATTACTTTAAGCTAACATTACTACAGGTGTACTAGTATGTTTCTCAAATGTGGTTTTGAATTCATATCAAGCTCCAAGGTTCATTGTGAAGATAACCCTGTAACAAGAGTAGCATATAAATATTGTGACAATAGTGTTGACCTTGAGAAAATAGATCTTGTGTTCACATTGTTATTAAACATTTTGTACGTCTACATTTTTGCGGTTTGTTTCAGTGCTATGTACTTTAATATTTGGTTCAAACAGGATAACTATTTAGACTATCCTAAACCTAGTACTGAACAACCAACTGTTATTAATCATTTTTGAATCTCCGACTGGTTAATAAAACAAAAAAGAAACATAGAATGAAAAGTATAATGATTTTTTGCAAATATTTCAAGGTCAACAATTATTTCACATTCTTAGTCACTGAGTGCGATTTTACTACCTAATAAAATTTTAGCCATCCATTACGATAGATGACAGTGCGTTCAGCGTGAAACGCAGCGGAGCCGCGCGTTCAAAATCACGACGCGATGCGTATACGCACACATCCGGCGCAAACAGCTTTAGTGGGTTTGGAATATTTCATGTTTGAATAGGGGTGTACGTTTTTCCAATGATAATGTTTATAGTTTTTGGCAACAATTTACATCGTTTTTGGTTTATAAATGACTCAAATTTGTGACCAAGAATGAGAATAAAAGATGGCGATTTATTGTTTTGCCTGTCATCTATCGTCTCATAATGGATGTGCTTACATTATTTTTACGCAATGGGCACCCCTTGCGGGGTCACCCATTACTCAAAATAATTTGCGCCCATCCATTATGAAACGATAGATGACAGGCAAAATAATAAATCTTATCTTTTATTCTCTAATTGTACAATATAACATGATCTGCGAGAATGAACCGTTCTTAATTTATTTCAGGGATTACTTTTTCTTGGCATGTGTAGTCAAGGTGAATGAAACCTCCCATTTAGGAAATGCTGCAATGCACAAATTTGCACAAAATCATTTGATCATCAAACACTTAGACACAAACTCTTGCGGGTCGTGTAGAAAGATAAGAGTGTTAAATGCACAAATGTATGGCAATCTTAGACAAGGCTCGAAACTTTAAAACTTTTTAGTGATACAATATCTCGATTAAATCAATTTAAATAATCACGAAGAAAAAGAACACAACACGACAATAGATATATATATTTGGTAAGTTGTTTTGGTCTTAGTTGAGTGTGAATGTAATATAGAATGTTATATACTTTATAAACTCTTATCCGGACTAGTACTATCCATATATAGCATGTGTTGTAAGAAAAGTAAGGTAAAATGCTACTAAAAGTAGGCAGAAAACATATGTGAGCGCCATCATTTCATTTACTTAGTATGCATTAAGCTACAAATTCGGGCCTCGATAAACGGCAAATTAAATGAAACCACAGAAAACCGGCACCTACAGAAGTTAGCATAAAAATTAGATCAATATTAAATACACCAACCTGTTTGCTACATTATATGTGAATTTACCTTCAAAATGAAACCTGTTTATCAAACTTTACCCCTCTCTTACTCTGGAAAAAATGGCATTGAAAAACGCCAATCACAAGTTCTACTAAATGACGTAATATATTGCAAGCCTGTTTACTCCATTTACAATAATTGCCTACCTGTCTTCATTTACAAATATATAAAATATTTCACAAGGTATTTATGTATCAACAAAAACTTGTAACAATCTACGAAACCTTTTATAAAACAAATTGATCAAGTTAAAATAAATCTGTACACCTGTTAGTAGTGAAGTATATTACAATTGGTGTAAATTTCTCAATTTAAGATAGAAAGTTTGTGTCCATGCCTTCAGTTAAGAATGTTTGGAGTCGCATAGTCGGAGCTTTGTTTGACAATTGTACAGATATAACTGATAAACATCGCCTGCTTAGTTTTGGTAACGTAATTATACCATAAATCAATAAAACAACCAACTTGGATGATAAACTTGCATTTCAAGTGAATCTATTTTAATCAAAATCATTTGTCAAATTCTGGATTTCTGTCAAAAACTGATTTTTCTTCTTTTGAAAGTCGGCTTCTGAGGGTGAGTAATATTGATGTTATCATGACAATTAAGTTTTGGTTTCTTGCTTGTTCTGAATCGCTCTTTTGATGTCACAATAAATAATTAGCCTACAATCATAATTTCTCCTTATGATTCTCCAAAAAGAGGCGTGTAATTAATGATAATTATATTTTAGTCATAAGTACGTGATATGTACATATTTGAAAAAAAATAGATATATGTTGTGACAATACGTCCATTCAAATGATCGTCCATTCAAATGCTTCGTGAATCATCTCGTTAACAGACAAAGGTTTTAGTTTACAAATAGTTTACAAAATTGTAATTGACAATGAAGTATCGAATTAATCTTACCGCAAAAAAGACCTGTCAATAAAAGTATGGGAATAGGCTATTGTCTTCGACAAAATCAAAGTAGTCTAAGCGTTTGCTTTTGCTTTCGCTCATGTAAACACAAAATGATTGTTACGGATTGCAATTTATCAAGTGGGGAAATATTCTATACTTACTTTAGAATCAGCATTGGGTTAAAAATATTTTACAAAAACTTACAAAATGCATTGTTATGCATTTACACAACATTTGAACTAGCCTAATGAATTTGTGTGGTTTTTATTTTTGCTTGCTCTGAATCACTCTTTCACTGTCGTAATAAATAATTAGCCCACAATCACAATTTCTCTAATGATCCTCAAAGAATAGGTCAGTGCTATTTTAGTCATAGAAATGTAGATATTTCAATTTACCTGTACTGATTCATATTCATGTTTAAGACTACTGTTCTTTTAGAAAATCGTTGCGGGTTTTAAATGTTCACTGTAAGATTTAACATACTCCATACCAATTTTTGGCATACATGAAGAGTGGAGTCCAAATAACATTAGAATGACAATAAATCTGTCTGACAATCGATGTAACGCCGTGAAACTGCCAGTAACAGTTGCCTTTCAAGAGGTCTATTGATTTTACTCACATTATCCTCTTTACAATAGGCGATAAGAATGTTTTAAAAATGGTTAATATTTTCCCTCCTTTTTTCATCATCTGATCTTATTCAAATTTCACATGCTTACGGTTGAGATAGGCCTGCGTATTATGGAATTACAAATAATAATTTGGACTTTTAATGTCAGCAACATAATTTTTTCGATAAAAGCGCTTTACCGTAAAATTTAGGGTTAAAAGTTGCTTTTTCCATAGAATATAATGCCGCCGTTGCTGTTGCTATCGTTGAAAGTCTGACTTAGCCGAATTATCCGAACTGCGTTAATTTTTGAGATTACAAAAAAGAGCGTTTTTGATGATAACTTTTGACGGTATTTATTACGTGTTCCCGAAAATTAACATACACTTGTTCGTATGCATGCCAAAAATCGTGATATTCAGTGAAAATGCTATTCCCGCATGTCGTCCCTTAAACAAATCCTGTTTTGTAGTGATATAACACAGCAACATTTTACTTTTCCTGTCTCAAAAGTCAAAACATTATTCATAAACAAAATGTAACAAGATATGTCACGCTTGCTTCCATATAATTTTGTCAAACAAAGTCTAGCCAGGAATTTTATAAATTATACTGGACCTCAATATTAGTGTCGGCTTTTTCTGTATTGTATCAAAGGCCATCCATCTTTAGACAAAGTTGAAGCAATCACGAATAACTTTGAATTCATGTGCATCGACACGATCGGCAATATGCTTTCACTATTCACAAAAAACCCAACAACAACCCCGATTATAACCCATACGCAACTTCATATGAACCAGATAAGACAAATTGTGTCTGTCAAAGTCAAGTTTAATTATGGTCAAAATCTTTAATTTCAGATCATATTTGTAATTTGTAAATAATTATTTTCACAATAAGTAATCTATAGGAAAAAGTTTGATATGACAGCTAAACATTAAATTCTTGAAATGTTGACCGACTTTTCGACTTTTACATGGCACTGTAATTGGTATTCGTTTCTGTTGACTGTCTGAGTGGCAAGTGTCAACATTCCTAGTTTTCTTAAGAGATTTTCTTTGAATTCAAAAACAACAAAGCAGGTTGTTAAGACTCTATCAGAAAGTACATAGTTTAAAGTCAATCGTAAGTTCAAAAGTAAGTAACTTTTTTAATCCTTTTACTTTTTTCAAATATTTCAAACATCCCGATGGCAGTATGTGTTTTTATCCGTTCGGCAATTTGTTGGTGTCCATTTCAGTGGCGTGCCCAGGATTTTTTTTGAATGGTGGGGCACAACCATCAGTTGTGATCAAAACGTCAGCGTTGTTATGCCTAATGATTAGAACCACCTATTTGCGCATTAAACTATTACATTTTGACCATCTGGTCCTATAAATTCGCCAATAGCTTTAGAGTTTTAACAACCAATTGCCCCTCTTGGCATTGCAGTGAAACTTAAAAAAATTGCCGACGTCCGACTCATTTCCCTTGTCTACATTTTTAGCCTATCAAATTAGTTCTAACGTAGGATTGCTATCCTTACGAAGATTCATCAGTAGTTTGCATATACCACTTTAAAGTTCTTGGGCATGTACATTCTGCAAACCGGAGAGGAAGTTGAGGAAGTCTTACACATTCATTCCATATCAAACTGTTGTCAGTTATCATAAACTGACCTACATCAGTTGAAAATATGGAAATATGACAACTATATCCTTTTGGGTATCATTACAAAGAAAACATTGATTGCCAAAGACAATTTAAAAGCGTGATAAGTCTTTAACATGGGTTAATGTCAATCGCAAGTTACTAGTTTGCCTGTTCTGTAAAGGTTACTATTAAAACTCTAGTGTACTCTTGCATCGGCAATTAGATCTAATCTGAGGCAATTGACTTCCCGGGGAGGGGTAATAAGCATATCAAAAGTCTGCTCTAGTGCAGGATCTTATTCCGCCATAGCATTTGAAAAATGTTTAACTTTATACAAGTCTTAATGGTTGGTAACACAATGCAATAGAAGCAATCTTGCAGAACTATCTTGTCTAGAGATTTCATCTGACCACTAATTTGACTGTCAGAGACTCCAAATGCTGTCAATTAACTCCCAATCTCAACTAATGGGGCTCACTTAAAGCTTCCTTCGAGGTGTAAGTAAAGAGACTAAATGTCAAAATATATTAAGAAAAAAGTACTGTAACTTTTGAAAACAAATAATCACCATAACGGTGACTGACTGACGAACTGATATGCTTTTGTTTTTACATTCCTTTGGTTTTATGCCTGAATTACTTGTTTTAGAAGTAATTACCTGGATAATGCTAATGAATGATATAGGTGTCTGTACAACTAATGAGCCATAGATAAATTTCATTGTGCAGAGTACATTAAGCTTATATTATTTTGAATTAAGAATACCACGCTTATGATTACATTGATAATCACGTATGATGATAAGCATGACTTTAATTAACTGTAATTCAAGGTTGTTCAGACGACAATGAACTTAACTAAACCCTTAAATGAGCAGATTATACTTGGAGCATCGCATAATCGTTAATTGTACCTTTAATTAATAAAGGTATTATGCGATCTAGCTAAAAGTAATCCTAACATTTTAACAAAGATAATCGTCAAATAGTGATAGAGGGAGCATTTATTATATATTATACGCCTTAAAAGTAGTCCCCTTTACATAAAAATAGGCCTAAGATAATT